>VYZW01004575.1:1936-48996 GCA_013401315.1 Balaeniceps rex
ACAGCACACGGATTCCGAACTCAACAGCCTTATGAAATTAGATTATCATTGCTATTCATTAGTGTAAAGCTAGCCCATTAGCAAGGAATTACTCAGGAATTACTAGTTTTAAGTGAAGGATAACTATATACAGGTTAGCACTAGGATAATCTAATTCAAGAACAACTCTCTAGAGGAAATTACGGAAAGAATAAAATACACACACACACCTCTCATCCTACGTTCAGAAAAAACAATTAATACCTCTTTTAAACAAGAATTCCCATATACAAGCAGCCAGAGGTTGCCTGTGTTTCCATACTTCACATCATTATCTACAGCTGCATCCAGCAGTGTATGTTGCCAAAGCATATGTTTCTCAAGACAGCCTCTTCCTGGATCCCAACCGCAGCTCCTCTAACTTAGGTCTTTCTTTTCACAAGCTATTACAATCCATAAATTAATACAGACCCCCCAACCCAAGTTTTACATTCATTATGTTTATACCTGGAGCTATTTGTGTACCAAAATGAAAATTATTATTCTTATTCTAGAAGCAGCAAGTGCAATATTTCCAGTGGTCAAATCTTCTAACAAAGAGTAGAGAAGGTATTCTAAAAATCCAAACACCACTTGAACTTGCAAACAAAGACCTATAATTACAATCGACACTTTTTTTTTTACTATATTATGGACTACAGCATCCTTTTCAATTGCTGAGAAAACAATCAGAAAAGAGCTACCCCACCCCCACATCTTCTTAAATGGGTCGGTAACTGATAAAACACTTCTACAAAATATGCAATACGTCTTCTGGCATTCAAACTAAGTTGTCTTGCTTCTTCTTTTGAAATGGTNAGATAAAGCGTTAAACTTCTCTCATTGAGTAGGAGACAAAGCACACACTGCTCATGAAAAAAATCTTTATAATTAGGACCTAAAATAATTCAAGTTGCAGTAGTTGAACAAAATAGAAGTGGTAGAAAATTGTGAAGTTTGGCAAGCTTTATAAAAACATTGTTTTATATGGTTTGATAGAAATGAGATTATTACTTAACAACAGGAGTCCCAATTTGGCCCACAGGTACAATGCTGTCACCCCAATCTTCAGTTTTCACTTTGATTAAAACCTAAGGCAATTCATTTTTGCCCAAGTTTGACACCTAGAGTACCAGGCTGGATTGATTTGAAAACATTTCCAAAGAACAGGTTAGTAAAACAAGTTTAAGAGTTGTTGACTTTTTGTAACTAGATAAAAAGTAACAATGCTGCAACAACAATAAGCAGGGTTACTTACATTTCATAGAATACAGGAAAGGTAGTCAAAATTAAGACTGATCGAGGAGATAATACCAATAGCTTTGGATTGTTTCATCTCTGGGATGGGGGTGGGGGCACACTTTTGGAAAACTCTCATTGATTTCATTAAGATTATTCACTTAATTAAGCCTACTCATTCAAGTATAATTGCATGCATTTGTGAACATACTGCAAGCAGCAACGCTTTTGTTAAAACTTGGGATGACATGCTTTGCAGCTTTAAAATAACAAATTTTTCACTTCCTTAACGGAAGCATAGGTTTTCAATCAAGAATGCTATAGCAAATTTCAGGACATTAGTAAGCCAAAAGTTTCAAAGCCAGAAGTCCAAGAAGGTATTTTGGTTTTAAAAGGGGCCCACAAGGATCCCAGATTTGACAGAGGAACAAAGCTTCTCAGTGAAAGCTTCATCCAAGTTTTTCAGAAGGTAGCATTGACCACACACATACATCAGTGTACACACTTGTCAGCTGTGTTCACCTTTGTTACCAGATGAAGATATTGCTACTTTGCCTTAGACAAATAAAATTTCACACTTGAATTGAGTAAGAAAAATACTGTTAGGTAAGGTCATCCTAGAAGTTTGAAGCAGAACTATTAACAAACAGGTTTGATGTTGCTAACATTCATCTCCGTCATTCTGTGAAAGAACCAAAAAAATAACAGGAAGGTGAAATTCACATGAAAAGTGGCATATATATATATTTCAGTTCCACAGCACAGGCCAAGACTTGCATGTAAATCCTCTGATGTACAAGAAACCTCAAATACTCANATCCAGAGATTCACAAACAAAAATCCACTGACAGCTAGTGTTAGCACAACCCACCCTCTGCTCCCCTATTCTCAGAAGCCAAGAAACTGATATTACACAAAAATTCTTCTTAAAGAGATAAAGCGTTAAACTTCTCTCATTGAGTAGGAGANATTTCACACTTGAATTGAGTAAGAAAAATACTGTTAGGTAAGGTCATCCTAGAAGTTTGAAGCAGAACTATTAACAAACAGGTTTGATGTTGCTAACATTCATCTCCGTCATTCTGTGAAAGAACCAAAAAAATAACAGGAAGGTGAAATTCACATGAAAAGTGGCATATATATATATTTCAGTTCCACAGCACAGGCCAAGACTTGCATGTAAATCCTCTGATGTACAAGAAACCTCAAATACTCAAGCACGTATATAGAAGATACTTTGGTTACTCTTCTAGCTTCACTATCAGGATGGTAAAACAGCAACAGCTAAACTAAATAAATAATCACCCCAGAACTAAAACTTGCGTAGTAATCACCACTGGCTGGCTAACTGATCCTGTCAAAGCAAGCTGTCATAGTTTGAACTCAAGACCATGAATTACAATCATAACATGGGAAAATAAATCAAAGGATATTTTGGACTAATTTTTTTAAAGAAAATCCCCCTGACACAGTGTTTTAGAGCTGGAACTATTTCTAACAACCACAGCTTACAGATATTTTAGTATCAAAGTAGATGGTTATGTGCCAGTTATAGACCAAATGTAAAATTAAAGTATTCATAAGTTACAGTAGTATAAGAACTATTTACTTGCAGCTTTGAAGACAAACCTACTTCTGTGTGTAGGCCCGAAATGACGCTGTGTTTGCTGGTCAAGTTTTTTTCAGGGGTTTCACCCTCTTCTTAAAGAGAACTCCACTCTTCACTCTGTTTAACAGACCTTTAGAAGCCATCAGTCTAAGAAATATATTGTTGATGGGGTAAGTGCTAACTCCACTCAAGCATAAATGGGAAACAGTCTTGTTCAAAGACTTCATCATATTGCTCTAATTTTGGTTTTGTGAATGAGTCATCAAAGATTCAGTGTTTCCAGGATAATCACAGTGACTGATTCAGTGTTCTCAAAAAACAACTGAGACAGAAAAGCTGGGTACCAGATCTTGTCAAAACAAAGCATTTAAAAAANCCCTTAGAGTCTTGAAATTACTAGAAAGAAAACAGCTAAGGAATGCTGCCACTCTTATGCCATGCTTTCCATTGACTGTCATTTCAGGAATGCATATAGGAAAGTAAAGCAGCTTGGAATGTCTCCACCCATCCAGCAGCATCAGAGGCTGCCCAGCTTACCGACAGCTCCACTGCCTTGCAGCTGCATTCCAGTTTGTGCTTTTACAGTTGCCCAGATCAATGAAGAAAGATATATTGTTAAGCACTGATATAACATTTGTTAGTTTAATGTGCTCATACGTTGCATGTTCTATATGCATATACTCTATATTGATACTACAGTATGGCAGCAACAAGGAATAATTTACAATTTCTTTGCTGCAAGTGTCCCAGAAGGATGTACTCACGCTATAGCTGTACAAAACTACCACCACATTCCTTTCAGAACATAGTTTGTCTAAGTCTAACCCATCTGAATATATTCTTGGATAAAGTTTAAGTATTTGCAATAACACATGCATGTTCCTCAATTCCACATCCTGTCAGCCCAGCTTCAAAAGAGTCACAATTACACAGAAAGAAGCAAGCAATTTGTTGGGCTCCCAGTTTTTGAGAAGATTGCAGTGTCTTTCTAGCCCAAGTAACAACTTGGAGAAAGAGAGCAAGTGAGAGTATGAGCAAAGGGGTAAACAAGTAAAGAACTGGCCAAGAGCCTGTCAAACCATCTGTTCCAACTAAAATTTAGCATATACCCTTAAGCCTGGAATACAGATCCTCAGTTAGAAGACTTAAGTTTTATCTCTACTAATGATTTATACTGCCTGCTTCTGTCTCCTAGCCTCAGATTTAGCTAACAAACTGATATTTAGTAATTTGGTAAAAAATAACATGCTCACTACAATGTCAAGATCAAAAAGACCTCAAAGCAAGTGTGTTCACATCGGTTTTATTCGTACAGGCAAGAGCACATCTCATCTACACTACAAGCTTTTGATGATTTATCATGATAAAAATGTTCTAACAATACCAAGAACATGCCAGAATACTATGGACAAAGCTTTACTGTAAAGTAATTAATGCTACAGTGAAATTCATAGCTATAGACCAGCAGAAATTGCCCCTGGACGTTAGCTTCAGTAAATACTAAAACCCTACCAGCTGAATTCATCCTTACATTGAATGTAGAACTCTTTCTCCGTGACTAGGTAAGTTTAAGAAATCTGTCAGTTTCACTAACATGGAAACTTGCTTTAAATAATTAAAATAATTACTGTATGCTAGAATTCACTTGGGTTGTTCTATTTGTGCACAAGAAACATCCATAGCAGTTTTCAGTGCTGTGTAACCAGACACAGAAATCCCAGGTTCAAACCAGACAGACTATGAAGAGGCCAAGAGACACTTGGAGATAAACCACCTAAAAAGGTGAAAAGATTGTTACTTGTCTCTTTTATAAAAACACCAAGCAAAACACAATTCTTTTGAATGCAGAATTTAAATTTCCACTATTTTTACTATTTAAAGTATATTATGAAGAATTACTTTTTTTCTTCTTCTTCTTGCCTCCATTTCAAAGGGTAAAAAAAAAAAAAAATCTTACATGACAAGATCAGTAGGAAGTTAACAAGTACTTATTGTAGAATCTGAACCTAGCTACTGTAACTACGGAGAGAAAGATCTATAGCCCACACAAGAACCAACTCCTATTACAAAGAGGGTTTTAAACAAATATGCCTCTGTAGTCTAATCACCGAGTGAAGTCAACATTACATTTATTTCAGGACTCATTTTCTCTGTGCTTTGTTGTACAGATAGAGAATTAACAAAATAAATCAGGATAATATAATATAAGCTGAGCAAATGACTCCAAAATTCTCAGTTGTATATCATCTGCAACGAGAGCGTTAGGGGGTTTGGTGGGTGGGCGGTTGTTTCCCCTCCAGACAATGAGATTTAGGCATCTGGTTCTTAACAGAGTACAAACCTTTCTGTATGAAAGGAAGTTCACTTACTTGACAGTCTTGAAAAATTAACAGGTTTACCATACACACCAGTATTTTCACTCTCCAAAAGAGGCAGTGCAAAAGTCATAGCTAGGAGGTTACCAAGATAGCTTTGAGCTATTTCCATACCTTCCTTACCCTTAGTTGTTGGGTGCTGCTGCTATGATGCAAACACCCTAGAGATTTAAGACTGTAGCAACCTGTTCTTTGCTCTTATGACTTGACATGCTCCGCATGCTGTGGCCCCAGCTCAAATACATGACCTGTGTTATCATTCATCAAAAAGGATCCCAACAGCACAGCCTTAATGCCCTCTATCAAGTTCTAAGGCAAAAGGATCCAGTGCTGGTAGATTTTATGTCTCTTTTTCATCACTCCCTGCTGTTTGAAAGGACATAGTAACAAGGACAACGGTTGATGCCTACCATAACAATACCCTTTACCATATCGGCTACTATGAGCATGGTACCAGGAGTCCCAACAGAATTTTTCACAAACTATTGCAGAAAATCCTGTAAAGGAAGATACTTATCCAAGAAATAAATCCCATAGAACCCACAGGAAATATTAAGACAGCAATAACTGTCCTTAATCAGTTAGAAAGAACAAGTGTTCAGTGAAACACACTTGTGAAGAGTTTCTCAGCATCTTAATTACTGAGGGATCAACACAGCAGACTCCTACAGCAGTGGCATCAAATCAAAATTTCTATTTAACACTGCATACTGCTATGCCTGCAAACTAATACATAACTATAATGTGGGTAAAACAGTCTCACCTTCATATTCAATTTAGTACTTGAAGAGTTGCAGAAAAACACTGCAACAGAGAGACAGCCTTTGGGGAACTTTGCTTAATTAAACTGTACTTGTCCTAAACAAAAAAGAGCACATGAATCCTTCCTTAAGTATAAGGAGCCTCTCTTGCTGTTCAGTCTTCACCAATGACAACACCTACAGTACTCAATGATCCTCATGCACAAACAGCCAGTTTCCCTTATCTTACCTCCAAAGCAGTACCCTCCCCAGAAAGAAGCAAAATCAAGACAGCAGGACATGCTCTTTTCATGCTACATGGAGGAATTAGGCCGCAGCACCCACTTTCCTCACCCAGACAAAATGAGGCCAAAAACCAGGTTACCACCTCCTAAGTCTGAGCAGCCTCAAAGAAAAACGGCAGCCAAAAAGCAGGCTGCGTAAATTGCCATACCTAACCACAGCCTAATCTCAGCTGCCTTCTTTATCAGGAGCACGCAGGTACTCCACAGTGCACAGCTCGTGCTCCCATGGGAGCAGCGTGCACAGGAAATCCAGCCTTCCAGGAAACTGGTCGCATCACGGTCCCTCCCCACCACATGCAGCCTTCCCATGGTGCTGCCCAGAAAGGGTGGGCTCCTCTTTCCTGTACAAAGCTCTACGTAACTTTTAGATAAATTACTTTCAGTCACTTACGCAACAGATTCCAATCAGAGCTCATGAACCAAGTCCTCTTTCATGGGAGGCAAGGGAAGAGAGGAAGAGCGTGTCCAAACTCTGAGGAAGGATAGGTGCTAAGCTTTCAGGATGATAGAACTGAATCCCACTCCAAATAAATATGACTGCCCTAGAAGGGACCAAGTTTTACTGAAAACAGTATATAGTCTCCTCTTTACATTACTGCAGAATGTGCCACTTTCCACCCCCCACTCTGTGGAAACTATTAATCTGTGAGGTCACAGCTCACCTCTGGGCTCGTTTTTTCTCTCAATTTCTCCTTACATTCAATTGTTAAGGCAGATGAGAAAAGCCGCACTATCTGTAAGTTAGATCTGATCCTGTGTGACAACTGTTTTTAAATATTGCATTCACAGACAGT
The DNA here is from genome assembly GCA_013401315.1 of Balaeniceps rex. NCBI lineage: Eukaryota > Metazoa > Chordata > Aves > Pelecaniformes > Balaenicipitidae > Balaeniceps > Balaeniceps rex. Next base: position 9,017 of record VYZW01004575.1, read on the forward strand.
CAACTTCAACCTCCACTAAATTAATGGAACAGACATCTGATTGTAAATTTAAGGTGTAATTTAAAAGTAAGTTTTCTGGTCTTACAGACATATACATACAAAATGTATTAATGCAGGATATTCCAGCAGAATACATATTATCCTGCTGCAATATCCTATACTACATGTATCTCCCACAGATAGAAAAACGGTATACCCAGATTTGTCCTTTGTGCTGAAGGCCTAACCTGAATCTATGCTAAAACAAGTTCTTAAAGAGAATGACACTTGAACCCAACATTACATACAGGAATCATAATCATCATCTCATGACAATTTTTTCCCCTTCTGCGAGATTTTTAACTCAAAGAAATTTAATTGTCATGTCCTCAGCTATGATGCACTCAAGTCCATTCATTTACGCGCATGCAAATATAAAACAAAATCACCCACGGGCAGTGTCAAGAGACGAAGAAAGTACCTGCATATGCTCTCCTTCTTCCTTCTCTAAGCTACCAAGCCAATTGTTATTTTTTTCTTTCCTGTAAGCATTAAGAGAAACAATTCTACATAAAGCTTTCTGATGGTGATGACATTCTAGCCCACCGATATAGGAAAAGTTCGGCTAATGGCTTCAGGAACAAAGCTTGATGCTCCATTAAAGACCAGATCTGAAGTTCACTGGAATTTCAGGATTAATGGTACTTTCCCCTCAGCACTTCCAACCACCTGGGCTGTGGAAAAGAAAACACAGCTTAAGTCTCTTCCTATAACTGTCATAGCTAGCTGGAAAAACAAAGGCTGAATAGTATATTAAATATTTAATTCTATTGCTATTTCAGACATATGCATTTGTTCCCAATAAATACAAAAAAAAGTCAGAGGCAAGACAAAAAGGACACAACCCAAAAAAGGTAGAGTCACTTTATCTTTACTGAGATAAATTTATTCCTGTGAAGCACTTAATCTACATGGGATCTGACAGACAACACACACAAAAAAAACACAAACAAGAAACATAAAGCAACAGCAAACCATGGCAGTCTTAAGCACAACAACGTGGACTTCGACACAATTGAAATCAGTCAGACAAAACTCTGTCGGCAAGAATGACAAGTTTTTGAAGAGTTTCCTTTGGGAACAGATACAGCTTTGTTCCACGCCACAGCCAAATCTGATTAAATGCGTTCATTTTATAGACTGCATCATGAATTATTTGCACCTTTCATATGGCATATCAGAGGAGAATAAGATTTATTGATAATAATGAAGTGAAACCATACAGAGGTGGTCATGGGCAGGTGTTTGTTGTATTTTTTTTTTTTTTTTAATAGCAACAGGCAACATTCATTTACTGGATTACCTCAAGAGGATTATAACGTCACAACTGATTTTCTTATTTGCTTTTAGTATCATAAAACCAGAAGAGGCTCTTTGGTATCACTGGGGCAGTGGGGTGGGGTAGAGGAGTGAGCAAGAGTTTTAGCATTGATGTAAATCTTCACCTCTGCTGCCTTAGACTTTGCCCTTCCAAACTGCAAGCTGACTACAGGTAAAAAGGGAAGAATAAGCTCAGAATGATCTTGAAAGCTTCATTGTATATAGTATCAAAGACATTTTGAAAATGCCATCTGGACTTCATGAAAAGAGACACCACCATTCATCTCTTATTCTAACAATAGAGTTAAACCAAACGTCATCCTTTCCTACCAATCACTGGAGTACAGTAACTTGTAAACCCAACAATCTAACCAGCTAAGGTATGACTTCTAATACAGAGCTCCCTGGAAGCATGAAGCAATCATAACTTGATTAGAGAAGGATAAATACATAAAACCTTGCTACGAAGTGACAGGCTGGCCTGAAGTCAGGTAACCATGCTGCAGTAACATGCTGACAGGCTTAACCACAACACACATTCATTCTTCCGGTTCAGTTCACAACTGAAAGTAAACCAGTACCCTTTACAGGGGAGCAAGTGACAACTTATACACAGGAAATAGAGCAAACAGTAGTAGAATTTCACATCTTATGCTCAGGAGGGGATTCTGTCCAGTACTGTGGGGCAACTTATGTATTTGTAGAGCCTTACATCCTTGAAAAATCTACATGGGATGGATAGAATACATTAAACAACAATGAAGCGGTGAATTTAAGAAAGTCACCATACAACACAATATCCTAATTACCTCACCTAACCATTTTGGGAAGGTTTCTACTTGGTCAACCTACATGTCATAATCATTAAGATTTTTTCTTTTAAACTACTGAACAACTTCTAAACTTAAGAACAAGAAGATAGCCTGACAAAGATCATTTTTTGCTTTTTGGATATCCAGTGAATTTAAGATTGTGTGGAAGCTTTTGGCCTTCTAGAGAAACAAAAACTATTCAGGCAAACCCGCATTATCTCCGGATTGCCACAGCCTTTCCTTATTTGGCTAACGTTTTGAGATTCCAATCAGAGTGCTATGAAGTTCAACATGCACAAAGCATCCATTTTGAGGAAACTTCACAGCCAGTTTCCCTTCCACTCCCCCCTGCCCCAAGTGAAAGTTATCTCCCTCAGCACCAACCCCCCCCCCCCCACACCCCCCCCAAACAACACCAAAAAAACACANACAAAGCAATATGGATTCGGTTTTTCACTGCTCTCCAACGCACGAAAGAAAACTGTAAGAGCCCTGCTCCCCTTAAAGTTCAGCTTTCACATTGCGGCAGAAGCCATCACTAAAGAAAGCAAGCAGCCTGTTATTGATACACGTTTCTATATTAGGAACAAAACACTGGTTTCCCCTTAGAAACCGGAGAGAAACAGATGACCCGTCTCTCCACACGCCCGCACACACGAGCGGGGTTTAATCGGCTCAACTGCTGCGAGACCGAAGAGGCGGGGGAAGCAGGAAACTGCAACCGGGATCCCGGGCAAGAGGCAGCCGGGGGAAGCGCCCCCCGAGGCGAGCCCGCCTCCCTCACCTGCCGGCCACCACCCCTCCGGCGGGGGCACCTGTCCCCGGCCCCCCAGCTGCCTCCCGGACAACTCGGGGCAGGGCCCGCTGCCCCCGTCCCTCCCGAGAGAGGCGCTGCCAACAGGGGAAGCGAGGAGAGCGGGGAAAGCGAAAGAGGGTCACCGGCACCTCCTCCCCGCCAGAGGAGAGGCCCAACCGCCCCCTTCCGACGCCCGGCCTACGGGGAGGGGGCGCAGCCTCTCGCCCCCTCCAGCCCAGCCTGTCGGGGCGCCTCCGCCGCGGCCCCCTCTGGCCGGCCAACCGCCCCCGAGCCTGACCCCGGTCGTCGCCACCGCCTCCCGCCCCGCGCTCCCAGCCCCTCCCCGCCCCGACACCCCCCAGCGGAGGGGAGAGCAGCCGCCTCCGGCCCCTTCCTCCTCCACCTCTCCCGGGGGGGGGCACTTCGCCGGCCGGCCTCGCCCGCCCTTTCCCTGCCTGCCCAAGCCCCGGTCCCGCCGCCGAGCTCGGCCAACCCGCCCCCCCACGCCCCGCCGGCGGGAACGGCTCCGCACCGACCTGGTGGAGCGCGGTGAGCCCGTCCACATTGGCGTAGTTGATGTCGGCGCCCCGCTCCAGCAGCCGCAGCACCTCCTCGGTGTCCCCGCTGGAGCAGGCGGCCAGGAAGACGGCGCCGTCGTCGAACTTCACCTTGGTCTTTTTGCGCTTGACCACGGGCGGCTCCAGATCGGTCTCAGAGCCGATCCAGCGCTTCAGCTGCTCGTTCCGCTTCTGCTTGGCGTCCGCCATCTTCATACCCCGCTCCTGCCTGGCCCCCTTAGCTAACGCCGCACCGAGGATAGACTATATACCGCCAGTATCCCACAGCGCACCGCGGCCCGCACTCGCCCTGGCTCACTCACCCACCCCCAGATGGAGGGCGCAGGGTGGGAGGGAACCGGAGAGGCGGGGCGGTGGCGGCGGCGTTAGCATAACCCCGCGAGATTTCCCGGAGGGGCTGGGAGGAGCCGGGCGGGGAGGGGGGGAATCGATGCGGGAGGGCGGGGACGGGTGNTGCCGCCGCCGTCGGCGGCGGCGTCGCCGCTGATGCTGTTGTCGCTGCCGCCTGTGTTGTGACTGGGGCGAGGCCGGCTGGGTTTGCCTCATCCCGGGCCCGGGAGTTCAAGAGTTCAGCCGAAGGGTCACCGGTTTCCCCTGCCCCGCTAGGGCGGAAGTCCCTGCGACCGCAGGGGAAGAGCCGGGCCGAGAGGCGTCCGGCGTCCGGGTCCCGCACGGCGCCCGCCGCCTGCACGGGCCTCGCGTCGCCTCGGGGACGGCCGGGAGAGCGGCCTTCTCCCGCTACGGGCTGGGTCTGCTCTCAAGGCTGCAAAAATACACTCAAAAAGCGATGTGGGCCTTGGCAGTGAAACGGCCATTACCGAAGGGTGACCGGGGACGTACTTCAGACCAAAGTGGGGGGGAGAGGGAACGGCCTGGTTAGTGGGGGCATCTGGTGTAGGCCTTAAACCCAAAAGCCTAAGCCAGGCTTCAGGCGTGTGGCTCCCAGGGGCTTCTGCATCTGGAAGCGCACTGCTCCTCCACCTCTGTTGGGCAGCTTCGTCCGAGGTGCTGCTTGTCCCTGCCAGCAACCTCTGTGTCACATGCAACAACATCGTCGTTTCTGCGTTGGCAAATGGGGCAAACGCAGCCACTTGGAGGAAAGAAGGGAAGAAACGGGGAGACTTACTGAGGATCCTTTCTTTTGGGAGGTTAGATAGGTCCGTGCTAGGGCAGCTTGCTGTACAAAAGCACCATCTCCCATTTGCCCTGACACTTCTGCGTGGCAGTGGACAAATCCTTATGCTTATTGTCCGTTTTATTTAAAGTTCACTTCCATTACCTGAAAACCTGGGGTAGCACATCCATCTTTTGCGTTGGGAGAAAAAAAGTAGTTACCAAGCAGACAGCATTTGAAGATACAAAGACTAAAATGTATTCATTCCAAGTTGCGACTTCTAGGAACCAAGCTATTACCCATAGTAAATTTTTTTTCCATGCACAGCATGTTTTCTTTAGCTAAAAGCAATGTGTATTTTGTTTTAAATTGAATCATCTCTGGGGATAAAATGTGGTTTTAAACTTACTGGAAAAAAAGTTTTATTTTCAACTAATTATAGGAAACAAAGTATAGTTTCAGAGGGTCACCAAACCTCATACACTTCAAATTTTGCATGGTTTGTTCTTTTCTAATTATAATGTCTCCTTCTTACGGTGGGCAGTCTCATAGCCTACTCAGGCTTCTTATTTCCATTTTTATTGATAAAAATGTCAGTGGCATTTTGCAAGAAGTAGTAGTTGTAAGGTACCTGCAGCAATGTGTTATTCTTGACGTCTTTCAGAACACATTTTCATCTGGAGATATTTGCATAGTATCCATCAGATTTACTCATACAGCAATGCATGAGATACGACGCACTGACAATTTGCAGGCGCAATGTGATTGTGCATGAAAGACGACATCTTGTAGTCAAGATGAAAGATTTGCCAGAGAAAGATTTGCAGTCTAAGTAGGTGGATGAACGATTACCTGGCACCTAATTTATACCTTTCCATTGACAGCCTGTGTGACTATCCAGAGGTACAGTTTAGGCTCCTGGGTTTGAAAGTATGGCTGACTCTGCATAATGCACTTCAGAACCAGTCTTTGCACTGTTTATTACTCACATGGGTGATTGAGTTGTGCTTTGGCATAGCGCTGATACCATCAGCCCAGTATGGACAGTTACCATCCGGCAGCTTGACTGCATCGGCTGACTCACGTCTAAGGAGGGGATTTGTGCAGCCGCCTGCTGTGGTCTTGTCCTTGTGTGGAAACTTCCTTGGGGACAGACTCTCAATCCAGCACCATTTCCTAAGAAGCTGAAAACTAAAATCCAGAAAAAGATAACACAAGATAAAAGCTGAGTCCTCCTTCCCAAGATGTCTCTGATATTTTATTTACATATTCCCTCCCGAACATGCTGCTTCTCTGTTTCTCTCTCTCAGTTGACTGTCTGAAAATTTGACTCTTCAAAGAAACCACATAGCTGAAGAATGTAGTGCACTGATTTCAGCAAGCAATATTTAAATCAAGTGCTTTATTAGCAGCAAAGTAATTCTAGGCAAATTGGTAGGCACTTAATCAAAATGCACACTCTTAGGAATTTCATTGTCATGGAGCGTGTTTTTAGGTTTCCATCACAGCTCCAGTCCCCTCTCCTTGACTTCATTGTTCCAGCTCAGCTGTCTGGTCGTGGATCCTCCTTTAACTCCTTCAGCTCACTCCTTGGCTTGTTAGCAAAATGCAGAGGTTCTACAGCTCAGAAAGCAGGCCCCTTTCTGTTCTTAAATATCATACAGTCTGGTTTTAAAGACCAGATCTAATACTTCCCTTTTGTTCCTTTCTCCAGGGCATTTTTCACTAATTCAGCTCCAGCTTTTCAGAGAACTTCAGCAAATACCTTTCCTTACACTGCAGCTATTTGTATGTTCTACATTCTTGACTTTATTTTTCCTTGACTTTTTCTTTTTTTTTGGGTTGCACCTCATTTGGGAGTTATGTTAAATTCAGATATTCCATATATATAGTATATATGCCTTTCCCAGATAGCTGTGTGCTCTGCAGTAAATTATATGTGGTCCTTGAATGTGATCTAGCAAAGCATATGGTCTTCCTGAAGCAAAAAGTAGAGCTGTCAATCATGTAAACTGGTTAATTGCTGCAATTGTTCACATTTTTTGTATTCAACAAAATTCAGAACAAGAAGGGAGTAATGATAAAAGTAATAATAATAATACTTAAAACTTGTTTTTGATTTCTGTATTTTTCCTATATCATATCTCACATAAAAGTTTATAACTTCAACAGCGAACACATACTGGGCCACATTCTTTACCCCATCCTACCAGTTTGATGTCATTCAATTTCATTGTAAAATCAATGTAGCTGAGAGGAGATGAGGCCATCTACAGCTTCTAATTCAGTACTAATTGAGATAAACATATACAATTACCAATAATATTTGCTGCAGAAATCTGATATTCTTTTCCAATTATCTACCTAAGCATGGAGGGTGAAATTCATCTGTGCAGAGGGTTAGACCAAACCCTATATATTAAGGCTCTCTTTGAAGACCATATTGAAAGTGAGTGTAAAATTTGTCCTGAAACAGTCATTACTGCAAGAGAATATCACAAGATTGAATTAGATAACTGCATAAGTGTGCATGTGTGTTTACAATAATAAAAGTATGCCAACAAGAGACAGTTATCATTTTAGGTACCTGATGTGTGCAACTTAAGGACACGCTAAGTAGACCTAGTTTTATCAGGCTGTTTTGATGTACCTCTACCAGACTACCCAACACACTAGATGTGCTGTAAAATCCTTTGTTCACGTGTATATAGCACTAAAGGTGATTGAATATGTAATTTTCCATATACAAATACTAGCACTGCGTTCAGTAGGACTACTTTTCTCTAGAGGTAACCATGTAACCATTCGCAGAGATAGCATCTATGCATATATATTTTTTCAGTTAATTTAATGGCAGGCTTCAAGTGATCAATAAAATGATTTAGCAATGAGATTGTTATCAGTGTGCTTTCTGGTTTTCCGTTTTTTCTTAAAAGCATTACAACCATCGTTCAAAGCTATTTCACACAGGCTTCTGGACCACAGAAGTACATGGATGAAGCTTTTGCACTACCCAAAATAGTCAGCTTTTGGGATGTAGAATTTTTGTTCTGACCTCCTAAGGATAATTGTTGTCTTGTCTTTCATCCTGAACAGCAACAGACACAGTGTGGTTTCTAAGAATTTTGTCCTAACATTTTTCTCTCCCCAGTGAAGAAAACTAATATATCAAAGTTAATTTCATCAACTCCAGCTCTGGGAAAAATGGATAATTTGAAGAGAGAGTGACAAATACCGTACATATTGACACAAAACTTCCTAATAAATCTTCCAGATTTTTATAAAGAATCATGGACTGTAAAAGGAGAGATGGGATAAGGAGATATAAAAGCCTTTTCAACACGAAAAGGCCATGACTTATCATAAGAATAAGGAATTTCTTTCATTTTTTTTATTTGATAGTCATAGTCCTTTCTATTTTTAAATCTGGTGTATTCTCTACTCTGATAGTGTGACAAGCCCACACAAGTAACAGTGAAAACTCTGGTACATTCCTTATCCAGAAAAAAGAGATAAGAAGACCATGCACAAAGTGCTATCAAAATTTTCAAGTAAATTATGTAAGAAGCAGATTTCTTGCTCTCTGATTTCGTCAGTTCTGAGTAAGATTCTTACACAGAAACCCCACATTTCAAGGTGGGTTACTTTTTGATGCTGCATAATCCTGAGTCACCAAAACCAAAACTAAAAATGCCATAGCAACCAGGGCACGTATTTATAAACTATGCAGTTCTGAATCAGATTTGCAATGGTGTATTCTCCCAGCATCTTTCATGAGCTTTACACAGATTGCTTTCTCCGTATTCTTGGATGGTAATGCAAGCTAACATTTAAACTTGATTCACATAGAGATGCTCTCACGTACTTCTACATGTACCCATCTGTTAAACCACCATTCGGTCTACTGACAATTTCAACAGTGCATGGGTTAAGCTAAAGATAGTTGTCTTGGCTAGTAAAAAGTTACACTGTGTCCTTTAGAATTAGGGAAATACACTTATTTATAAAATTGACTTTATAAAACCATTCTTACTTTCAATTAAATTTAAGTTTTGCCTAGTCACTTCAAGAATAAACAGAACTGAGCCATATGTTGTGTAACAGAAATATAGGCGCTCTCTTTCTATTCAGTCTCTGCAGTCCTGGGAATGCTGCATGTGTATGGATGTAGACGTGATGTTAGGTGCTCTGCTGTGACAGTTGTCCATTTTGGCCTCTTGCTGTTGAGAACAAGTATCTTTGCTTTATTCTGATGTCCAAAAGGCCACATAATCTTACAGTAGCTTTTATGAACCTCTGTCCAGCATTTCTGCAGGTAAAGTGTTTCTTTTCTGCTACTGCATGTGGCTCAAGTCAAGGAGTGTACTGTTGAAACACACAATTTAAATACTGAGGGGGAAGGGAATGACCTGTCCCTCTGAAACGCATGCGAGATGTTCCCTGTGAGGGATTGCATTCTGAACATACCACAGCTGAGAAACATACTTCCAGGGCTGCAGGAGGACGATTTGGACAAAGAGGAATGAAAGACATCCTGTTCTAGCTTCTCACTCACAATGCAAATATACATACACTCAAGGATTATTGACAGCTGTGACACTTAGATTCCCGCCTTTCTGCTACCAGAAGGTATATGAATTTCCTTTTTAAATATTTGTTTTGGTATATGAAAGTGTCCTTTCTTGAACTCGGGGTTCAAAAATACTGAAATCTATGTGTGGCTACACAGTTGACTTGGCTTGGATTTTGGGCATCTAGGAGTATGCCCTGCTGCTCATGGTGCCTACAGGCTCTATTTTTATGAGCCAGCAGAGCATATGACATAACTGCGCGCTTACATCATGCTTAGTCTTAGCAATGTAGTAACATAAATAACACACCTATACCACTGACAAAAATAATGCAATCCTTTAGCTTATTCAGACAGCCATTAAAAGGAAAACCAAGTGTTTTTTTTTTTAAAAAGAGAACTGGGTGATAGAGTATAGCGATGCTTATTTATAAGAATACTCTTAAAGACCTGTTTCCCTGAATACGACAGAAGCAAGCAACTGAAAGCAGGTTCCTTGCTCAGAAATCACTTTTTCTAGTAGTTCAGTGTCCTAATAAACACTTCCACTATTGCTTTTCTGTCCCCTGTATTAGTTACTAGCCCTGTGTTTGCTATGGGAAGTTACTTCTTCTGTAGGTAACTCCTCAGGCTACAGCTTAACTGCTCAGACTTCATCCCAAACCATCAAGTGACTCCTTTGGTGGCCTCCTATTGTTCCTTAGCACAAGGCCATAAAGAAATTGAACTGCTTCATCGTATCAGTTCAAAAGAAGAGTGACTTAATTGAGACAATTAATCTGAGGCAACAGTCATCTGCAGCAACCGCTAATGTGATGCTAAGGTACTCCAGAATCTTTAACATCTATATCATGAATGCACAGAGATGTACACTTCAGAATCCTCTTAAATGGCTTCTGGTTTGACAGGTTTACAACTCTCAATGCTCATCTCATGAAATCACATTTCCTAACCATTCCTAAATTGGCTTGCTGGCCTGCAACTCCCCCATTCAGTCATCAGGATAACTCAAAAGGCCCCATTGAGAAGGGACCCGTAAAAACCTTTTTCGTTTAGCACATGCTTAAAGTAACTGAAAACCCGCTTCTTCCCACCAAAGCATTGTTTAGTCACTTAGTGTAAGATAAGGAAAAGGCTGTAACCTCTAGATCTTAGCCAAGATTTTTTCTTTCCCTAAATGTTCTGGGTTTATGACACAGCCTTCTCTTTGCCTGAGAGAAAGGCATCTCTTCCAGCATTTTCTCAGAGACCTAGGCTGAGGTTTCACTCGATAACAGAGACATTCAGGCAGGTTACCGCCAGGGAAAGGGCCAGTCCTCCTTTCTTTTTACTGCCCATTCCCTACCCCTGGATGCACAGACACAATTCCCAACCTTTCCCCAGGCTTTGGTGTTCATTTGACACCTGAATGAGTTGTCTACACTGGCAGACTATTTACTTCTTGGCTTGACTTGTTTTCTGCTGGTCCAGCAACTGAGTGGACTTATCAAAGGGTGACTGGAGGCCTCCAAAAGAGATGGGAGTGTGTGGTCAGGCCTGAGGAAGGACAGAATCACTCTCCTCAGAAGTAGGTCCACCTGCCCCTTCCTCCCAGGTATGTTTGGGTCGCGGTCACTTCCCTGTGTGCAACACTAGTATAGCTACTTCTTTATGATTATGAATCAGTCATGGTATACTTTTACTTCAAGCACTAACTAAGATCTAAAACACTGATTTTTCCAAGATCAGACACTTGGCTCCAGGTTGCATTAAGCATTTCTTGATTTGTATTTTTATTTATGTGCGTTTTGTTGCTCTCTTCCTTTAATGGAACTGGCTCAAGAAAGTAGAGGCTGATTCTAGAAAATTTCTACTTTACACATATTTTAAGATGAATGGGTGGATACGTAGATGTGAAGTGACATTATTTCAACTAGATTAATAACAGTAAAATTAATTTTCTACTTGTGTATATAATTACAGTTTAAAGATGCAATTTTAAAATTGAATTGGTTTGATTATTTTGATTATTAAGATTTTGATTACTTACTTAGGACTGTGGGCTGATAAGTAGAATAACTAATAGGAAGTTGGAACATTTCTGGCTCTGCATCTGAATCTTGATTTTACATGGGATAAATAACTCAAAGTTCTTAATTTTGCATTTCTGACCTCAGTTTGTATTTAAACCTCAAGAGCTGAATAAAGAATTTTGATCACATTAAGTAGTATCTTCCCACTCCCAGTGTTCACAGTTTAAAAGACTTAAAGCCTTACTAAAGATATAAAAATCTGCTGGAGATAAAGCACCCAATGCTGCAGCTTCTTTTGGAGTGGGAATTTTGGTTGATCAAGGAATGCTCTGAAAAAACACACACACTCTTCTGTGTTAGAAAACACTAAGGCAATTTCTGTGCTAAAATGTCTGTGTTACAGTTCTGTGGGCTCCTATATTCAAAGAACTTAGCTTTTGCGTAATTTTGAAATGTGCATAATATTAAATCTTATGATCTTGATAAAATCAGTGTGTTACTCCCAGGAAAATCAATGGCAAATGATTGCTTCAAAAGGAGAAGGATCTGGCCCTACTCTCTCATCACTTTGCATTTAGATAAGATTGGAGAAGAAGTCTAACTACTAGAGAAAAGGAAACAGTGTAAAAAGTTAATTGCTTAAAGTACCATTCTGATGTCTTCTTTCTGTAAAAAATAGCTAATCCATACTTCACATTCAAAATCTATGTCACTGCTTTTCTGCATTGCATATTTCAGAAGATCCTTACTTTCAAAGAGGCACCAGGCGGTTCCCCACACAAAACAGGGATATCCTGCGACCATATCCTGCATGCAGTCACCGCCATGTAACACTCATGCTTCTCTGCAGCAGCAGTAAGCATGAAGGAAAACCTATTCCTTAATATTTTATACCCAAAATATATACAGTAGTTTTAATAGCAATTTCTTCTAGGAGTATAATAATTGTATAGGTGATACATACATACATAGGTCACATTAGACACTTGCTCTGTCTAGAGAATGTCTAGATGCATTATTTTTATTTAAAACAGTCACGGCTCGATTTAGGAACTCCTACTTGTTTTAGTGAGTTTGTATTAGCTCCCACTAATATCCCACTGAATCCCACTGGAGTCACTTACACAAGTAAATGATTTCCAGTATAAGTTCCAAAATCTGAAATTTAATTATGTGTTAACTTATGATGGAGTTATACAGCACACAGACAATTTCCAGCCCAACTATTTATTCAGGTTAAACATATTATAGCAGATTGGGAATCACATTCCCCTGTTATATAACATTCCCACAGATTCACACTTTAGCTTTAGTAAGGAGATGAGGATCAGGCCTCAAAGAAGCAATTACCCCATGTGATCCTCATACATAGAGAGGTAAAGCTAAATATAACATAAAGCATTCCATTTGCCCATACCGTGTTAAATGAGCTCCATACCATAATCAAAACATAGTTAAACAAAACCAGGCAGTTACCTAGAAACAAAGGCACAAAAGTCTCTGTCTCTATCACATGCCTGAATGCATTTATGGTCAGATCCTGCCGCTGTTGCTTACATTGTACGATACTTACAGGCAGTCCCACTGAGGTAGTAGGGTATTAGAAACAATTTGGAAGTTAATAAATGCTTCATTTGCTTTTAAAACTGCCATAAAATAGGCACCATTTAGATTCAATGTTTGCTTTAATGATTTCAGTGTACAGTGGCTTTGTTAGGTTTGTGTTACCTGGCTTGCAAGCACAGAGCTCAGCCTAAGCAGCAAAATTCTAGTAGTCTAAATTAAATCTAGCCTAACTTAGTTTACACTGGAGCTTTATGCAGCTCTGGGTATGCTACCACCAGTAACCAAGCTAGTTAGTTTTAAGGTAGCTTAAGCACATCTTTCTGGCGTCTTCTATATCTGTTGATGTTTCATCTGCTGGCGTGGAAGTTACACAGGATCAAATCATCAGCTGCTATAAGCTTATTGTAACTACACTGGATAAAGACCTGAACTTCAAGTTTTAGTACTTTAGGTATAAGACTTGGGCTTCAGTTACAGAAATACATATTTTGAGAAAGTCCAGACTAACTCTACTGAAACAAATAAAGACCCGTAATTCACAAAAGTGTGCTTGAGACTAGAATTTGGTTGATACCCAAATGTAATGAAATACAATTGCTATGCTTTATCTGAATGGCATGGTGAACATAGATAATGTTCTCAGGTAAGCTAAAACCAGCTTTTAGAAAGTTTAGTAGAAATCTTTCTGCCTTGGTCCCCTCTGACCCACACAGTAGATTTCTGTCTGCCTGTGTGTCACAAGGGATGCTGCTCAACATCTGGGCAAACATTTGAGACATCTATAGAGTCTGTCTCTATTTAGTATTTAAATTTACTCTGTTCCCTAAAAGTTGGTGTAAGTTTACACAGTATGTCTAACTGAGCAAGCATAGACGGCGATGGATTCAGTTTGTCTGTGCTCCAAGCTGCTGTGTATCTTGTCTGGAAAAAGAGCTCTTCCTTTCAGGTAATGTAGGTGTATGGCTCCTAGACCAAAGCTAGCTTGTTTCTGCCCAGCTTGGTGCACTAGCAAAACAAGCTGCTGTCTGACTGCACCTGTTGGTGCAGACTGTTTTGACAGGACATAGGTGTTGCAAGCCTCATAGTGAGGCCCCGGGCTGGAGTCTGGGTGGAGGCAGGAGCCAGGTGATGTAATTAAGGCAATCTGAAATCAAGAACCAGAGACATATAATACTCACTAGCCTGACAGAGCAAGGCAAGCATACATTTGGAGGTAGGGTTTGGCACCAAGAAGCCAGGGAGCTTGCATGCACCTTGTCAAGAGCATAGCTAAACTTAAGATGGAGCCAGGAAGCCAGGGAGTGCAATGGATGAGGTGGGTCCAGGAGAAGGAGCAGACAGAGCAGCAGCAAGGACCGATGGCCTGGGCCAGAACTACAACTGAACAGGCGGCAGAGGCGAGCTGGATCCTGAACGGTGAAACCAAAGACAACAACAGAGACCAGGCCAAGAGGCAAGGCAGAGAACAGAGTTCAAGCCAATGTACTTGTTCTCAGGACATCTTTTGTGCACATACCTATCTACCAACATCTAATGACATCTGTCTGCCGGCTATAACACCTGTTTTGGAAGCTGGGTCCACTTCCTGAGGGCACAGCACCCAATGACTGGCTGCTTGAAGGAAGAGTCATCTTCCTTGGCTAGTCATTGCATAGTCATACCTAGAAGGGACTGCATTTATTAATTTTAATGAAGTTAGAGCATGACTGTAAAGAAATCTGTGGAACATTTGTTTCCACACAATATTAATCAATATAATGAGGTGCAATCATGTAATCGGTCCCATTGAAACCTATAAGGCCTAGTAGGTATGCATATGCTTACACGTACACTTATTAAGTAAGCATATACTTATTAAGGCCTCCACTTCAATGTAAGCAGGAGCCTTAATTTCTAAGGGGAGGAAAGGATGTAATAAACAGTGGAACTGGGCATTTTAGTACCCGTAGGGCTGAAGGTGGTGCAAGAGGATGGGTTAGCTTTCTGGCAGGTGTGCCAGTCATTATAACAAAACATTTTGCTGCAGAGGTGTGTACGTTTTTGCACAGCATCTGTGAAATGACTTGCCAGGAGATTAATGATATATAAATTATGATCTTTGTATTAATCTAGCCAAAGAGATACAACAACAATTATGTCTGTAGCACCCATTGCTGTGGTGCAGTGCAACAGAACTGGATACGAGTCTTTTTCCCTTGGTGCATCTGCTTCTAGCTGGAAAGCTGTGAAGCTTCCATATACATGTGAGAAGCTGGGCTTCCACCAAAGTGCCATTTGACACTATGCCAGCTTTTGGTCCTTCAAAACCAAAAGGCTTTTGGCCTTTGCCCTTTAGGCAGTGCACCAATTCATCCCCAGCTTACTTTCAGACTTACAAACTATTAGTAAGACTAATTACTGTCAGCAATGAGATGGGTTTTTCAGGATGGGATGTTCTTACATAACTATAAAAGTACATGAGAAAGTCTAAGTAAAGGGAATTAGCCTGCATGCTGAATTATCCACATTTGCTTGTTTCTGTCAGATACCTTCCTCAAACAGAATTTTCTTCTTCCAGTAACATACTTAAGACTGTAAAATGCACCCACAGTAACTTATCTTCTGGATTTGTTGACAGTGATCTTCGTTTATTCCAGGAAAAGAAAAGAGTAACAATTTCAAGTCACTTTCATATTTCTTGCACATTAAATAAGAAAATGAAAAAGGTAATGTCATGCCTTACATTATGTTTAGGATATGTATCCAAAGCAAATGTGAGGTATCCAGTGCTTTGTGTTTTTCAGGTGATTTTATCATGTCCCAGTAAACAGACAATAAACATGTATTGACCTTGCTCTAGCTGGAAGGTTTGGCAGGTCTTTTCTTTTTGAAAAAGGTGCTCTTCTGTTTGCTGCTTATGAAGTAGTTTAAAAAGGAAACTTTTACAAAGCTTCAGGATTATTTTCCTCTGGTTCTACAACCTAAAATTCTATTGCATCAGATTTAAGAAAAGCAGCGTTTCTCATGAAATAAGCATGTTTATTTTAAATGCCATGCTGTACAAAAATTATTGATTTTCCATAATTTTTAATGCATTAAAATGCATTAATTCACTATTTTAATGCACTCTTACATTATAGAGGTCCTAATTCTATTGACAGTAGGCTTGATTCTCTGTTGCTGTGTATTAGAGAGTGTTTCCACAATCTGAGTTCAGTCATCAAAGCTGGGTGATCAGAGTTGCCCTCCAGAAAGGTCTTTCTCTTTCCAGTGACTATGGAGTGCAAGGAGACTGCTCTCCTAAGATGGGTGCCTGAAGTCAGGCAGCATTAATATCCCCTGTATTGGCATTTTACCTTAGATCAGATTTACTGTGATGCTTGAACTGTTTCTAGGTTTATATTGTGGATGGTTCCTACCACTCATGTGGTTCAAAATCCTTCTGCCCTAATTAGGCTTGGAGCACGGTAGATATACTTTTAGAGTGAAAGTTACAGTTTCATTTCCCCCAGAAAGAATATCTTTTGTATGCACCAAACCCACTCTGCAAACCAAGCCAACACGCAGTGAGTGGGGATAATCAAGAGGATTCACTTCAAAACTTCACTACTATTCTGAACAGAAACCCTGCTGGAGGTGCAGCTTCTAGGTACTGAAACTGCTTACTGAGACTGTTCCCGCTCCACTGCAAATCAATGACCAAATCCTCAGCAGGATCAGGACCACTGCCTTTAATGAAAATGCATATAATATCACTGCACATCTGGGCGATGAACTACATCACTCTGCTATTTCAGCCCTGCTAAAGCTTGTGTTTAGAACAATAGAAAACAATTGGAAAACTGCAGATTTTCACTTTATTTTGTTATGTTACATTCATTTGTGTGTTGTGGATATAAACCAGCTATCCCAGGTCTTACATGCAGGAAGAAGAATTCAGTTTTCTTTTAAAGAACTGAAGATAGATGCTTATTTTAATTTTTTAGAAGCAAATAAGACATTACAGAAGTTACTGTGAATATGTGAATGAGGCTAAACTAAAAACTTGTATTTCATTAAATATGCTCCTAATAAGTCACCCTTAGTCTTCTTACATTTGTAGTGTTTCAGAACAATTTGCTGCTGTCCCAAGGCATGAACTTTTCAGTCTGACAATGAGAGCATTTAATCTCCAGCTCACTTTAAATAGAGAACAGAGAGGTCTGGCAACAAAAGTATGTGTTAATGCCATAGTGATGAATGATTTGAAAGTGGTTATTTAACTTGGCTACTAATAAAAGTTATTTTTCTGTAACTTTAAAATTTTAATGTAAATAATAGAAACACCTGGTCCTTGTGTAGCCACATTTGATAACTGCTTTACGAAAGCTATCATGTCTATTAAATCCTTGGGAAGAGGCTTGAAAATTCAGGTTAAAAATATACTATCTCAAAAGCTCTGCTTTTACCAAAGAAATTGAGTTTACTGGGAACTTCTAAAGAAGAGTAACAAAAGTAAAATGGAAGACACACAAAAGAAGGTTAATTTTAAAATCATTTGAGTTAGTAGCATAGAGCATGTAAAATTTCTGAGGTTTTAGAAAATCAGGTGTAAACTAAGATAACCGAGAGTGGCAAAGTTTATTTAGAAACAGCATCCATATGATGAGTATAATTTGAGGAGCGTTCAGAAGCACTGGGGTTGCTGTAAAATGAATCACAGTCTAGTTTACCACATTTTCCTTAGATAATATATATGAGGTATTCAAGGGAGGTGTTATAAGAGTAATACTTCTTTTTGCTGGTAGTTAGTGTCCTAAATCTGTTAAAATATTAATACTATAGTAACTGGCAGGAGAGGAAGATCCTGCTTTAGACTATAGTGCATGGAGGTGCTTGCTCACTGCAGAGATTTGGATGTTTCTCTTTAGAAAGAGCTGGAGAAGTATTTTTGGTGTCTTTGGTGTAACAAAGGCTTTCCAGCACTCCAAAGATGAGTTGTATTTCAGAGGGGTCTGTTGAGGAGAAAGTCTTTGGGTAAAAAATATTTACGTAAAAAGAAAGTACTGTTGAGGAGGTATTGTATATGCCATTTAGTGCAGAGAAGCCTCAATTGCTTCCATGGAGTTATGGCCATAGTGACTCAAAATGATTCAGCAATTGCTGTTTCATAATAAGCAGAGATGAAGAATAATTTTTTTTAAAAAGCCATTATTTGAGCTGGCTTCCACAGATCTAAATGTTAGCAACTGTTCCAGATGGGTTTGTGGAATTAAGTCTGTCTTTATTGAATGATGAAGACTCAAATTAGAGAAGGTTGCAAGAATTGCTATTACGTTGGTATGTCTTTGCTGATAATTAGTGTGGACTTCATATTTGCCCTGAAAGCCAGACATAATCGCTCTTCCAGCTCAGCCCTCTGATGCCTTCCAGCCTGGCCACTCTGTTGAACTGGGACATGAGATACACTCTGCCTTTTCTTGTTTCATAAACCAGTCCTTTGGCACTCAGCCATTCAGGGACCTAAAGAAAGGGAGGGAAAAAATTCTGTCTGTGTTGCACTGTTGATGGAGATCCTTAAGGCTGATCCTGAGCAGTGGCTATATAAACTGAGATATGAAGACAGGTTTCTTGATAGATGGAATTAATGTACCAGAGTCTGTAGGCTGTAGACTGCAAACAGTAGAAGCAGAAAGATATCTTGTCAATTTGATTGTCAGCAGCATGTTTGCATGCATAACTATAGTTCCTATGGTATGGTGATGAGTAAAGATTGGCATATTTTACAAGACGTCATCAGAGTAATGATGAAGACTGCTAACTTTTAGCAAATCTGATGTGGCTACTATTGAATATAGGTAGGCAAGGTCTAGCCAGCATGATTTTACCAGTAGACCTACCCCTCGTTTGGCATTTACTTCCATGTTGCAATCTGAAGTCTGGTTGGTAAAATCTCAAATGTTTGCTGATTAAATAAAACTAGCTGACATGTATTCCCTTTTGATCCTTTTCCATTAGTGCATGTCTGCTGCATTAATTCTCAGCAAAAGCAGTCCTTCACCAACGATGCCTATGTTCCTACAACTAGGACTGTTCATGTTATTGACTTGAACTCCATGGCCCAAAGTCACAGCCATTACGTCTCAAAGCCCTCCTTTCCCTCCATTATAATTCCCAGTGTGTTTTTTTAAATGCCTCTTTCCCAGTACTTCCATCTCTAAAGCATAAAGGTATGACTTGGTGCAGATCTAAAGAAAAAAATGCCATTTGAAATCTAGCTCCTCGACTTTCTCAGGAAAGAAGCCCTGAACTCCCTCAGTCTATGTGGAGAAGAATCAGTGATAAGCTAGGCTGCAGAACAACCCCAGAAATAACGATGAAACTCTGGCAGAGTTTCTTGATCCATTTCAGTTTATTCCACTGACCCTTTGGCACCCTGACAAGCCAAATATCAGTCAGAATCACAAGTATAGTCAGTTATCTCATCACTGTTGACATCCAGCAGTCCATTGGTCATGTCCCTCATGTATTCATTATACTGGGATTTGCTGAACTGTCCTGAATGAGCCATCTAAAGCAAGTTAAATACTTCTAAGAATATCCGTATGGAAAACTTTAAAGAGTTTTCTCATTTATGGTTTTCTCCTTGCTCATCAGATACTTCTCAGTGGCCTTCCTGTGCTATACTTGGAAAGCAAGTATAGAAACTTAACCAGAAGAAAGAAGAAACAGAAAAAAGGAGGACATGATCTCTAACTTGGTCAAGAGTGTGTGGAAGCTAAGAAGTGAAGGGAGTATCTTTTCAAGAGAGGGCAGAAAAAATAGAAGGTGGTTCAGGAAGCATACAGGATGTTTTGCAGCCCTTCAAATACCAAAAGAATGTATTACAAAGCATTAGGATGCAGGAGAACCTAAAACTTACTTGCCAGGAGCCACTGTACTGTACAGATGGTTTTGTGATCTAGGTTACAGCCATCTTCGGCCACATGATAACATATTATGGCCAAACCAGGTCTTTTCACTTGACCACAGCGTACATTGAGGGGAATGATACTCTAATCTGTGATTCATGTAAGAATGGTCAGTACCTTGAATCTTCTTTGTTCATGGCTTAAATCTTCATAGAAATGTCTCTGTTTGCTATGATTTCTTATGTAGATCATGATTTACTTTGGCTTTCAAAACTGACATATTAATTTAAAGTCAGCAGTTCATTTAAAGTCTATATGCAAGCCAACTACAATGACACAAATTAGCACAAAGCAGATATTCCTCTGATTCTGACAAACTGTCAAAGCATGCCCTTAAGGCCTCCTTCAGGTGCACATCTCCACAGTCTGCTCTGATAATTGGCTTTGTGTCTGGCAGTTCAAAATCAGCAGAGGTATTTCTGTCCCTACGCCCTTTTCTGGTAACATTTTCCTTTTTGTTTTACAAATAGTCTGTAAAATGCAACATTCAAATATCACAACAAAAATATTTTGGCTTACTTAGACACAGTCTAATTATGAGGCGTTTCCAGCATCAGTCTACAAATACACATTAAACAGTCATTTTGCATGGCAATGCAAAATGTTCAAGCTATGCTCACATCCTTCTTTGCATCCCAGTGGCTCCATGATGAATAGGAAAAACAGGTGGCTCCTCAGGAAGCTGCTAGTCTGGCAACAATACCAATGTGAATGTGCCAGTCTAGGAAGATGTCCCCCCTTAGGACTTTCAAAAAGCTTAAAAAAAATCCTGTCATTCTGAAGACTTATCATGGATATCCCCAGCCAGTTGTGTTCACAGTAATGATATGTCCCCAATGATCCAATAACATTTTCACAGCCCTGGCAAATTAGCTCTTTTTCTTTCATTGGCAAAGTAGACAGGAGGCTGTGGGTGGCAAAGTTGTGATATTACTTCCCTCTAAAGCACAGTTTGGGAGGGAAATTGTGTTGTGTTCCTCCGTCACTTTCCCTATATTGCCCATGGTCACAATACCAAGCAGACTTGGTAGCTTTGCATTCTTGGATGAAATGCCTTAGATCTTCCAGCTTCCACATAGTTGCTGAAAAACCAAATAATAGTCTTCAGCAGTGTAAATGTCATCTCTTTTTCCTCCATCAAAGCTCTCACCATTCAGTGGATGCCAAGTTGGAGGGCTGGGGCTAAACTCTCCAAGAGAGTTATCTTCCATAGCCTCTGTCCTCCTCATGATCGTCAAGGCTTATATGACAGTTCAGCCTCACTTCTCATTACTTGTTTTGCAATCCCTGTAGCTTTACCTTACCAAGTGTAGGTGTTATTTAAATGCTAATAACATTCAGGAACTAATTTATTGTCCACTCCAGTTATTCTCACTGCTTTACAACCAGTCCTTTTAGTAATTGTTGAAATTCTGCAAATAATAACAAAACAAGACAAACTGATGCTCTATATCTCTAATACCAAAACATCTATTGACCTGCATACCATCTGTATTTCTATGCAAATCAATGAAGAGAATGAACCGTGACAGGAAAAAGCAATATGGATGTTACAGAGGAAATGCAAAATAAAAGACAGGAGAAGAGAAGATTATAGGACATGTAGGCTGGTATTTAAGAACTTTTCCCCATGAGTTCCATCACAAACCTAAAGAAGGGATTTTGGACTCACAGCACAGCGCTAAGCTGCCTCCCGGCGCAGCAGCACAGCAGGTAGCGCGGTGAGGGATGCTCACCTGCATCCCTGCAGGGTTCCCCGGGGAAGGCCACCACAGGCAAAGGCACTGGCTGTTCACCCAGTCTATCTGAACTGCGATGCTGGCAGTTGTGTGCCAGAAGTAACCCTGGCGGGCAAATGTCCTCGTGCTGACATGACCCTGAGTGTTTGAAAATAAGCCAACTATATGTAGCTCCTGTTTGCTGTGTCTGAGAAGCTTAGCTCTGCCATAACAAAGAGAAGGTGTTAAAACAAGTTCTTTACTACAATATTCATATGGTTTCTCTCCAAAGTATGTCTTCAACTGCAGCTTGCTCGTGCATGCAGTGTTGGCCTCGTAGGCCTCAGGGCAGAATTATGGCTGTGTTTCAGAAGTGGATGTATTTCACCTCTGTACTTCCTACATTTTAGGAGCACGAGTTTCTGCCATTTTAATGATTAATTTCCTACTTTTTTAGAGATTTAATTCCTGCAAGGTCAAGGCTGGTAGGTAGCTCAGGGAGTGTTCTTCTTCCCAGCCAGGAGCTGTACAGCTGCGGCTGACTGCCCCAAATGGCTACCACAGACCAACTTCACCATTTGGAAAAGTGAATTTTTACATGGCTTAAGATAATTTTTTATCGTAACATTTGCTTCTAGTGCAGTTTCTCTATGTGCTAAGTTTAGAGCGTATGTGATCAGCATGGAAACTGTCTGAGCCACAGTCTGAGCTCCTGTGTGCTTAAGAACGTGACAGCAAAAACATAGTGATTTTCTAAACACATATTTTGTGGGAGAGTAGAATTCTGAAAATCAAACTAAACCAGGCCACTTAAGCTTCTCCAGCATTAGCTACATCAACTTTCAAGAGCAACAGGAACAAGAAAAGCTTTTTATTTCACTCCAAATTGCCTTCTTTGAACAGGAAGTACCATTCTGTCTTTATAGAGATTACCAGAGCAGCAGTGTTGAGTTTGAAGAGAGTAAGTTGAGGCTACAGACTGTTGTCTTTAAGAGGAATGGAAATCTTCTGAAAGTATTTAAATTACATAAATTTAAAATTGTCAGTGAAAACATATTCATAAGTCAAGATAGTCTTTGTAAAACATTAGAGCACCAACATATTTTACAATGCTTGCACTGCAGTTAAGTTTATGACTTTTAACCAGAACCAGAAAGAAAGAATAAAAAGCCTGTTTGCAGGAGACCTTCTGCTTGCAGAGGCAAATGTGGTAGCCATTATGCACTTAGCATTAATCACACTCTGTTTTGATACCAGTTGTGCTGAAGACCGGGATGTTGGCCAAGGCGTTGGGGTTATTCCCCTTTTCTTTCCAGAATATGCCCTGAAATCTTCAACTTCCAGAAAACCTCGGTCAATATCTTGCTTGAGAGATGAAGCCACTAACTGTTCAGACTTCTTCCACAGCATCAGATAATGAGATTTGAACATGATCTCTCAGCCTAGGGGTGAGAGGGACACAGCCTGAGCCACACTGACACATGTCCCCACCGCTCTTGCTGCCCAACAGCCCTGCCTCCACTCTCACTGCCATCATGTGATTTCCATGATGTAGTACTTAGTCCTGCTCTTTATGGACTAAGTCTGCCCTTTCTTTTTCTATACCATTACACGAACAGGTTTTAAAAAGGTTAAAGGTAGCGCGTTGCTCTAAGCCCACTTTAAGAACTGGTGAAATGGATAAATAAATCAGAATTAATCAAAGGGTACAAATCAATTTTATAGTGGATATGGATAAAGGCAAAGAAGTCTTTGCTATTTTAAAATCATAAACCAGAAAATAAATTGCTGAATGGGTAGAACAATGTTTTGGTACATGATTAGACAGACAGACTTCAAGAAAAAAAAGGAATAAAAATCTTCTTGTCTTGGTGGCTAAAAAGAACTTGCCTTTCATATTATAGAAAAGCCCTGAAGAAATTTTGTGTAACATATACCAGTCATTTATGACTGAAAATTGTTTCTATCTTAGCCATCTCTAAAGCCATATTATCCACCTATGTGGATAGTTTTTTTCATGTTGATGTTAACAGAAAGTGAAAAGATTGTTCAATCTATGTATGTATTTATCTTATGAAAGGGAAGAGATGCAGACAGATAGATAGAATGGCTGGCTGGCTGGCTGGATGGATGGTGGGCCAGATAGATACACACACGTGCACACATACACACAAGCACCCTACAAGAATAACAGAAAATGAATGAATGATGGAGCTGAAGCTGGATGTGTCAGTAGGCCTTAGCATACACTTAGTATATACTTTGACAGATTTCAGAAATATGAGTTGGAATTGTGAGACAGAACATCCGTGATAGAAAATCCTTTTAAGCTCTTAGGTTTGCATGTAGGGGCAAATGTTTTCCCTGGGGCAAAACCTGAACAAAGAGAAGATGTGCAGGTGTCAGGGTGGGTCTACAATAATAATCCCCGAGGGCCATTGCATGTCTGTTCCACAAATACTATGTTTCTAGGATGAAAGCTGGTTAAAAAACTTCCATCAAGATAAATTCCCTCCAAGAGAAAATGCCCCCGTGACTTCTGTGAGAACGATCCATTTTTATTGATTTTTTTTTTCCAGACATGGTTTCAAAGCTAGTTTCAGCTAAAAAACATTTCCTGACCATCTTGACTCAGGAATTCATATTGCTGCAGGCTGCCTGTGCAAGGCAGAGTGACCTTTAGAGCAGCATAGTCCCAGACTGAGCTGTTTCCCACCCCCTTCTGCTACATAAAGCGCTGGCTAAGACAGTGACAGTGCAAGTCTGGTTTAGCTCTGCTTGGCACCTGGACTTGAGATCTGTGGAAAATGCCGATTTGAACTCAAGCTATTATCCAGAATTAGACCCCAAGTTACCTTGTTTTCTTGCTGTTTTAACCTGTTAGTTAAGTGGGCTTAGCTGTTAACAAGGCACTTCTTTTTCCCCTGTAGATGTGCCGTAAACGGAGAGTAGCAAGTTACCCTCTCAATGACTGCACAATACTGTTACAGTCATGCAATTGCTTTCAAGGGAAATTACTTTCAGGAAAGCGCTTAATGTATTTATATGCATCTTATAATACAGTTTTGACATGGAAACAAGGAGGAGCCAACATCTTATAACCAGCTTTTTGCTGACATAAATAAAATCACTAAAAATTTGAGAACTACTGCTCAGTATGCCACTGAATGGACTCCTACAGACCCTCCCCTTTTGGAGTATAAACTTCTGTTGGAAACACATAGCAATATTTTTCTTCATTACATGGCTGCTACAGAGTTTTCCTCCTACTGGAGGTTTCCTCCTACCTGTAACCCTCTTTCCTGAAGGACATCTGAGTAGACCTTCCACCATGAAGTCTACCTGAATGGCAGATGAATGGGGGAGGTAACTCCACTGAAGAAAGCTATGGAGTTATTCAACAAGGTAGTGTAAGTAGTAGTTAAAATTCTATGAGGAAACTTTTAAGTAACAGCCATCAAGAAACCAGACTCACAGTTTCCTGTAGGACTACTGTGGTCAATGGATTTGCTTCAGATTTATGCTTATATGAGCAGACTCTTTTGACTTAAAAATGACAGTCATATCCCTGATAAATATATATGAACAAAGATGTTTCATAATAAAGATCTCATGTAGGTAGCCCTGCTTTTATGTGAGAGCACAGATCTTAACTGAAGATGTAGAGGAATGTACAAAGTTAGCTGTTTTATTTGCAGTGTTATAGGCCATCCTAGAGCAAGGTCAGACTCACAGTTATGCATTAGTATGATTTGTTATGAAAACTGGCATTTAAATATTTAAATGTACCAGGTCCTATGTGTTTAATTTCATTGTTTAATCATTGCATAGTTTCCCAACTAAGTAGTAGCTGGCACAGAGTGGTGGGCTGCTCTTTATTTGTGTGCTGCTGCAGCCTTCCAGAGCCTTTCAGTGTTGGTGAGGCTTTTCAGCTATACATTATTCCTTTTTTGCTCTTGAAGCTCTACAACAAGATATACAGGATATTAGCAAACTTTTCTTCTGTGGAACATGGTTAAAAAAGATATCCCTGTATATATTCAGCAGGACCTATACAGAAATCCTTGCTCTTTTAGAGTGCAGCTATAAATCCATAGTTAATGTTTCATGCCAAGAGTGAAGCACACAATAGATGTATATCCTACTGATAATAACAGGAGTTGCATATATATAAATGCCTTGCACCATGCTAAAGATGCACTTTGAGGCATTTAAGCAACATTTATCAGGTTGTAGCTACTGTATAAGATAATTGGCTACAGCAAAAACCATAGATGGCATCCTAGCTGTCTCATTGTATACGCTAACAAACCTTTCTATCATCACATGTTTTATACAAGATAGGTATCCTCACTGGAGGAATGGGATTGCCTGCTAAGGATTGCAACCATGCTGATGTCCAATTTAAACACATAGAAGATTAAACAATTGAGATAAAAATGTAAAACCAGAAATATTTATATTAGTATTGCTGAGCACAAAAAGCATAAGAAAGTGAAGTCATTGATGCCCCCATATTTAAGTTTACTGTGATGTTTACAAAAAAAGCCTCAAGGACCAAATAAATTGAGGCAGAGGGAGAAGACAGAACACAATTCAAGACAGAGACAAGAAAAGAAAGTCAAACATCATAATGCAAACATGTAACAAGCCTGTGGAAGTAAGCTACTTGAAAATCCATGCTAAGCAGTGGGACTTTGAATATTTATTCAAATATTTATTTACATTCCTGCTTTCCTTACGTGCCCAGTGAGAGAAGGTTCCACAGGCTGCCTTCTGCTGGAGCTGCACATAATGGTGCTGAGGCAATGTAGGGTATGTATCTCTGTGTGTTTGCAGGTGTAGGTTTGTGTATGTGTACTGCTTGCCCTGGAAAAAGCTCCTAAGCAAGCCCGCTTTTCTCCCAAGAAGGTTACTCTAGCTCTGCAGAGGAAAATCTGAAAAAACCCCCAACCAACCAACCCACCCTGAAATCCAGCTCCCCTTGTGCCTTGTATTTTGGATAACTGTTTATTAGCATAGTGGTGCATGCTAAATTTATTCTTGCACTATTGGCATTTGCCCATCTTAGAACTGTTGCAAGCATTTGGCTAATAAAAGGGATATTTGAAAACTGATTAATTAATAATTTCAAATGTGCTCCTAAAACTTACAGAAATGTATGTTGTAATTCTGTCTCCAACATTCCCTGAGTTTATGTCACCACAAAGCTCCCCACAAGGAATTAAAGTCATCTTATGCACGGTTCACATAAGGACAAGTGCTTTTCTTCCCTTCCAGTGAATCTTTGATTGCACTGTAAGTCATGTAGCCTGCTGCATAGTTTTCTATAAACTCTGTGCACAGGCACAAGATTTGGGTAGGGACAGGGCTTGTTTTCCCGCAAAAGTTGTGGGTTTGTTAGTTGATACAAGCCTGATTAAAGTAGGGGTTAAACTGTCCACAGATACATCAATTAAAAAACCATCTTGAGTACAATTTGTTGTTAAACCGGTATGTATCTTGACTGAACTGGCCTCCAGCATTGGCTTTGCGAGAGAGTGTTTATGCAAAGGGAGAGCTCTTTGCAAAGCTGTGCACACAGGCTTGTCCATCCATATTCAAGGCATATACAAACTTAGATGGAATGAAATTTATTTTTATCTGGGAAGATGGAGCTGCCCTTTGAGTGCACAGCAACATGGTTCCAGATGCGTCAGGCACATGTGCAGGTGGTACTAATGAGGAGCCACTCTCCCCTTACTTCCATTGAAAATGCACCATTGGAATGTATACTTAATAAGTTTAGGGGTATTTGCTACCACATGGATAACATAAATAGCTTTAAATCTTTTTTTTTTAAAAAAACAGGCTGTTATTAAACATCTCACAAACTATGCTTGCAGCTGGTGTATTCAGCTATTGTGAAGACAACCTTTGTTTTGGCAGTGGCCTCTTCTCTGCCTAGACAATACAAATAATTAAAAGTATACAGTCATAGAAAACAATGTCAGTAAAATGATGTTTCATTATTATCCATGTTCTCTTCAAAAACAGCATAAAAAGTATTAATAAAACCCAAGCCGTCCAGCCCTTGGTGACCTAGCAGTCCCTGTATCCTGCAAAGATCATCCCCAGAAACATTCTTTCAAAGACAGAGAGTTCTGCTTTAGATTAGATTGCCTAGTCCTGGAGCTCACAACAGCCCTACTGAAAACAACTAAGTAATTTATACTTAGAAGGAGCTGTGACCTTATCCAGAGAAATACCCACCCATTATTAGGATAAAAGAGACAGTATGTTATTTTGCTTTCTCTAATATTATCTACTATAGTGGTATTTTTTAAATTATGGGAAATCAACTAAAAATAATGTGTTGTCTAGCAACAAAGAAAACAGGCACAAACAAAAGAGAAACAGAGTGATAATTCTGCTTTTGGTATTGTATATTTCTACCTTCAGGTAAGCTCAGTAAAACTAAAACAACAAACAAGTTAAAATGAACTGGCAAATCAAGCTCCCAACAGTGAATTGATACCAAGGCTCTGGGTCAGTCCAAATGTTGGTTTTTTTTTTTTCAATTTCAAAAGCATCTGAGATTCATTAAGTTCTTCTAAGGATATTTAACTTTATAATTCAATCTTTTAAATTTAATCATTAACTTACAGAACAAACATCCATTATTTTCCCCTTCAGCCAATTTTTGCTCTTGAATGAAGAGACTTTAACTTTTCAATTTTATCTAAGTTGCACTATAAAAAATGGTCATCCCAGAATCAGGGATATCCTGGTGAGTTATGTAGTTTTCTGCAAAACTTAGTATTTGTATAGAAATATATAATTTATGTCATGATAATATGCTAAATGGCACAAACAAGCTATTAATAACAAAGTTGATATAAACAAGTTCCACATTTAACTTTGCAAGATATAAATAGAAAAAACTATAATGAAAGAAGGGAGAAGATAACTATGTTGAAAAATACAAGGATCAGTTAAGATCCACTGAAGTCAGTGGTGGTTATAGCCGTGCTATTAAAAGGAAAGTGTTAAGGCTGAGCTCAAAGGCTAAGCGTAGTGACAGGTCCACACTGCTCACTCACTGGCGTACTCCTGGAGATACCTATATATTATGTTTGAAGGAAACCATCACCTATGCCCCATGCTTTGAATTATACTCAAGCATGTTCTTTGCTGCAATGTAGAGAAGCTCTACTTGCGCTTGGCTCAGCCACCTCGAAGCACCTGTCTGCCATTGCAGTGGTCACTACTGGACAGAAAGGATGGTTAAGGTTGACAGCTGGCATCATCCTGACACACACTGACTGCTGCAGCATAAGGTGGGATTGCTCGGCAGGCCAAGCTCAGGCCTCTGAGGATGGTGTGAATGCACAGAGCTGGATCTTGGGCATCTCTGAATTGCAGAAAGCTCCTGAGACAATGTAGAGACAGTGTAAAAATATGTACGTGTTGTCCTCAGTGAGGAGTGGATTTGAGACACGGAACCCTATTGAGCGAGGAAGAGTAGTGCCACTTTGAACTTTTTTGGTCACCTCAGAAAACGTGGTTGTTTTGAAGGTACCGTGAATGCAGGAAGTGCACATACAACCTCCAACCCCCTCCCCTGCTCCCACACACATTTACACGTACGTATGCAGAAACCAAGACAAATATTCAGAAAAGCAATGAGGAAAGAATCTTCTGCCACATTTGCACCACAACTTCAATAGGGGTGGAGTGAGCTCCTACAAAATGAGCACTGGAGAGACTGGGCCTTGCTATGTTCAATTCTGGAGCATGGCCAGCACACAGGGTGAGTAGCACTTGCTCTTGCACTTTTATTACAGGACTATATCTGAATGAGACCATTCAGGCTGAGGAGAAAACATTCAGTGCTCATACCAAACCCCTCTAACTTGCTGAATTTTGACTTAGCCAAGACATTCAGCAGCGCTTCAAGTTTTGGAAAAAAAATAGCAAGGGATGTTAATCACCTAAAATCGTTATTTTTTGTGGGAGCACCTCAGAATCTCTTTCATGAACTTAGTCTTAGGAATACATTATGTTTAAAGAAATTAATGAATAAGTTAAACTAAAAAATAATTAAATTAAAGAATAAATAAAATAATATTTTCACCTGTGATTTAATTTGCTTCACCTCTATGTTGTCATGCCATATACTTATCTACAGCATATAGACCTGGAGAAAATGTATCAAGAAAGCCGCACAGGCATCTAAGTAGATATTCAGAGAATTAAAAATAATTCAAAAATTTTAAATAAACTCTCATTGACCATGACTTTTTTGAAATTCCTTGTCAGTCAAGGTGTTGTTAGCAGCTGTGTAATCACCATACGAAAAGAAAGAAAATTAGCAAATTGTACAGAGCCAGTTAAGAATGTTACTGATGCCTCATCTAAAACAGCAGTAGCAGAGGTCTAAAAATCTTGTAACTACCTAAACAAGTAAACAGGAGGACTTTGAAGACCTAACATTGTCTTTGAATGAGAAATGTATTTGAGCTACGAAAGTGATTGAGTTGCAAGAAGGCCATGTCAGAAGTCACTGGCGAATGGTACCATCTTTGGTAATTGCAGTGTGGGATTTGGCATCCCCGTACAACACCCTTCAGTCAGAACTAAATCCATGACTGTTGTACGGTTTACCCTACATCTTGAGATTCCCAATTTGCCTATTCTGCAACTGCTAGGACAGTTGCTGAAAGCAATATTTTTCAGCGTGCTGCAACTGAACTGTGAAATGGAGGCCAAAGGGTGGATTAAAAGATGCAGTAGCAATGTTAGTAACTTCCTTTCTCTACTGAAGCAAACAACACAGTCTGCTCTGGTACATCGTGATCAAAGTTAATGACTTATTTCATGCTGTTGCAACCAACTAGCATAATGAACAAATGCAAAGCATCTGAGACAGTTAAGAGGTGGATCATGTGCATGTTTCCAATTTCACCAATTTGTTGTGTTCCAACGGTTTTCTACAGCATCTTTTTTTTACATATAAAAAGCCATAGCTGATGCCACTAAAGATCTCCTGTTTTTGTAAAACAAAGAATATATTTATTAGAAGCAGAACAATCAATTCCATTTTTTATCTTGCAGTATGAAACAAATGTGATTATGATAATGATCAAACAACATTCAGTTCCTCACTCTGGTGATTAACATACAAAGACACTGTTCATATTGCTCTTCAGCTATATTATTTAGGTTCCAATGTAACTCATACACCATCATTTTCAGATAGGCAACCTAACCAGGACACTAAATGCTGAGGCCTCATATCTATCTTTACTGAATTTAGCAACTATTTAAGCAATAATTTAGCACTTTTTATCTAGAGGCTAAAAAAATAATTATTGCAAAGAAAAGTCTGGTGGCTTGAAAATAAAAATTAGAGGAAGTATAGAATAGTCCATATTGCTGTAACTTACATATCTAAAGTAAAATTTAATTTTGCTTTTGCCGTATGAAAAAATGAGGTTTTGGCAAAAGCAAGCCCAAATAAGAGATACCTCAGTCTGTCTCCATGCATCCAGAGAGGATAGCAAAGAAAGGAGTAAGGAGTAGCAGCCCCTTTGGAATTGTCAAGAATAATTTGTCTATCTAATTTCCTTTATGACAAGGTAATGGGCCCTGCAGACTGAAGATTGAGTCAATGAAGCAGAAAATAAATTCATCAGAAGAACATAAGAGAAGAGGAATAATGAGGTTGGGTCAGACCAAAGATTCCGCTTAGCCCAGTATCCTGTCTGTGACAATGGCCAAAGCAGTTGTTTATGGAAGAATATAAAAACAGGGCAAACGCATAATGATGTGTCCTTGGTATATTCTTAATTTTCCCAGCACTCCATGTCTCAGGGATATATGAGCAAGAGGTGATGTCTTTATCTCCGCTTCCTTAGTGTTTTCTTTCTTCCAGAAATGCATCCAATTGTATTTAGACCCACCTAATCTTTTGGCACCAACAACATCCTGTTGTAGATTGTGTGAAAAAGTATTTCCTTTTGTCTTCTTTCTGTCTCATGATTTCAGTCCCCCCTATTTCTTGCATTATGATGAATGAGAAATCTCTGCTCACCTTCTCCACACCACTCACGGTTATATAGATTATTGTATTCACCCCCAGCATCATTTTTTTCAAACCCAACTCTTTCATTTCTTCTTGTATGGAAACTGAGCTGTACCTTTCATCTCTCTTTTTGGTCAGCATGTAACTGTTCCAGTTCTGAAACATTCTTCCTGAGGTAGAAGAAAGGGATGATTCCAGAGGTGGGTACACCATGAGTTTGAACTATAGCATAACAGCATTTTCTTGATTTGTTTTGGCTTTCTTTCCTCAGTTTGCTTTTTTGCACTCATTTGCTTGACTGCCACTGAGCTGATGTTTTCATAGAACCATCTAATATAACTCCAAGATCCCTAGAGATTACTAGGCCATAATATTGAGTCACTGTGCATATAAACTGTCTGGTTTTCCTCCTGTGCATCATTTTGCATTTATTAACATCATCTACCATTTTATTGTGCAAGAACGCAGTATCATTAGATCCTCTGCAACTCTTACAGATAGTTTTTCTTTTACTACCCTGAATAATTTTAGTCAGTAAACTTTGTCACCTTATTCTCTTCCCTTTTCAAGGTCATATATAAATATATTTCACAACAGAAGTCTTAGCACAGATCCCTGTGGAAAACCATTAGTGAACTCTCTCTTGTTGTAAAACCTGGACATTTATTTCTAATTACTGTTTCCTATCTTTTAACCCATTATTAACATATGGGAATAGAGAGTTTAGTTTATTTAAGAGTTTTTGTGAGGAGTGTTGTTAATACGTTTTGTAACAAATTAGAGCCCCTCTGGACACACATTGAGTGAGGCCTTCAGAGAATGCTAAAAGACTTCTGAAGTATAAATTGCTTCTGAAAAAAGTTACATTTGCCCATATGCCTATTGATTCTAATTGTTGCCTTTTTCGTTTGTGCAGTTCAGGAATGAGACATAAAAGTCTATGGTTCCTTGCCCCCATCCACTCTGGAGCCATTTCAGCCACTGATTATTTACCGATTTATGTTTTTGTGAATGCTGAACAACTGTTTAGGTAGCAATTTCCTAGGAAAGGAACTAGGATGATAGCGAGTCAGAGACTGAACAATGCCTGGCTATTACAAAAAAAAGGAAAATAGCAAACTAAGATGTATAAACACAAAATAAAACCTATGGCCATGTTCTGCTCAGCACAGGCACAGACTCAGCTAGAGCTCTGCGTTCAGTGTGTTGACTCTGTGTTCAGTTTTTGTACCCTTAGAGAATTGGAATTACAACAACGAAATATTTTTAGATTTCCAGAAGATCATAGTCTAGGGGTAAAACTGAATCTGTTGACATTGTTAACCTAAGAAGTTGTAAGAAGCTGATGGTAACAGTCTTCAGTACATAAAAAAGTTGCTAAAGAGGAGATAAATCCAATGCATAAGAAAAGAGGTAGTCAACAAGAAAAATTCAGGTTAGATATTAGAAAAATACCTAACTATTTCAAACATGAATAAAGGACTAGGATGGATTGCTAGGGAGGTTGTAGTATTGTTATAATAGAAAGCCTTTTAGAAATGGTTGGGCAAACATCTGCCAGAAGTAACATACATAGAACTAATCCTATCTTGGGAGAGGGGTATAGATATTTAAGGAGATTTTCAGTCCTACAGCTCTATACTCAGCCATCAGAAAAAAACAGAATATATTAACTTCTAGCTTCGGAGGAGTGTTGAAGCGTTGCTTTATATAGCCTCTCTAAAAAAAATGAACACCCTTCAACCTCCCAGGGAAAAGATCCATAAATTCCCAGATCAGTGGATCCATCAGCTTTACAGTTCAAATACACTGTCCCTGACTCTACTGCTACCTGAACTCACTCTTTCAGATGCTACCAGGCTGACTTCAGTAGCTGACTCTTCAAAATACATTTTGAAAAAGACTGAAATGGAAGTGTAGCAGGCTGAATATGCCTGGAGTTCCCAGAGAACAGTTTAGGCCCACAAGACCCTGTGCACTTCTGAACCTTAGGACCATGCCAGAAGAAGATGCAATTTGTTGGTCTCAGTGATCATCATTTTAGGAGTGGGAAGTAGTTCGAGTAGAACGTGCAGAAATATTTTTTACAAGTTGCTCCAGGGAACATAAGAAACCAAACAATGTTTCTTGCTTTGCTACAGTATGTTCCATGTGCAGGAAAGGTCCTATTATTATGGCATGCTGTTTGTCATCTCTATACTGAATGAGAAAGTTAAAGGTTTTTAATTTTTGCTCTCCAGCCATATAATCCTAGAAACAATACAAGTCTTTAAGCCTGTCTTATCCTCTCCCTCCTGAAGAGTGGCCTCGTGGCACCTGCTGAGAGCCGTTAGATTTCAGAGCTGGTTCAGAGCCCACCGCTGCCCCTGCCCACAGTGACGGTGACGGAGAACTCGCTGCTGTAAATGGATTCAGCAGTGCAAAGATCAAGGGAAGCTGTATCCTTTTGTTTTTAATTCCCCCCCTAAGGGCAATTTGTTCCAATTAGTGCCTCAGCTAGCAATTATTGCTGCAGTGCTCTGACTTACTTCTGTCTGAACGAGCTGACTCAAAATCAGAGAATTTCATGTGTGACGTAACACATACCCTGGCCTAGTGCCCTTGCCATAAAGAAGATCCCTTGCCAGGGGTCATGGCGGTGCTCTCTGGAAAAGGTCTTTCCTCACCACCAGACTTGGTTCTCTCTTCCATGGATACATGGGAATCATTTTAAACGACAGCCTTCCTTTGCTGTAAGGGTATGTGTACCTAATGCATATGAACAAAACAACCTGCCACAAACATGTACGAATGATTTTTGTGTTGTTACTGCTTTGTATGGCCTGGGTGCTGACCCCTCCTCCCAGATGGGTCTCTCGCCCTCTCCAGCGGGACGGCACTCCTGGAGGGAGCACGGTGCCACACGGCACACGGGTGTGAGAGTCTCACTCACAGCATGTCCCAGCTCCACTTGTTTTTTCTTGTTTTCTTAAGGACAAACCCACCCCAGAGAGTTATGTAACAGTGGGTTTTGTCACGTATTT
Source organism: Balaeniceps rex (assembly GCA_013401315.1). Lineage (NCBI taxonomy): Eukaryota > Metazoa > Chordata > Aves > Pelecaniformes > Balaenicipitidae > Balaeniceps > Balaeniceps rex. Next base: position 43,560 of record VYZW01004575.1, read on the forward strand.
AAAAATCAAGGTACATCAGTACACACAGCTATTTCACACAAAAAGCTTCATCTGAATATAAAATTTTAATGATGTAATGGAGAAAGAGTCTTGCCAGAACTTTATTTGATGTGTTTCACTTTTCTGACATTGAACAGTTTATTTAAAGGAAGAGGCCATGTGCTGACAGAGAGCTAATTATGGTTAGTAATCTATTTTCCATACAAATAATCATGAAAAAATAGATGACATAAATTCAGCTGCTCATCTTCCATTATCTGAAACTGTGCAATACGGCAAAATTTAATTTCCCAAAGGTACATTTACCTGTAATTTCTTTGGCTACTAGATCATGAAAAATATCTTTAAACATTATCAAGCAATGGCCCATTATCTGAATTACAGTGTGTTCATGTTCCTACCATTCTCATAAATACTTGCTAAGAAAAGTTATTAAAGAAGACACAGCTCACTGAATCTTAAAGCTTTCATTTATGAAAAGGTAAACAATATTCCCTTAATGCTCTATACAACACCCCTTTTTAGGGAGTCCATACTAGGATTACTTTTTTTTTCTTTCCAGAGAAGTTAGGCTCTTGCTGAGGTGAGCTGCTGGCAAGCATGCACTTACTCCCTACGGGCTTATTAGCAAACAAGTCTCCAAATGCAAAGTGCAGCCCAGAACTCCCTGAGGTCAACGGAGACACTGCCATTAAATTCAACAGGCTTTGAACCAGTTAATCCAAAGAAGAAGGCATGCTGGCTACACTAGGAGAGATTTGGATCTGGATTCCTCAGTCTGTGTTTTGAGTGGACACACCATAAGCTTCAATTACACAAATGGCTTCCACCAACATAAAACTCAACAGCAGCAGAGAGTTTCTGTTTTCAGGGGACTAGAGAGTCTTAAAGCTTAAGTTTTATTCTGGTATGATCACAAGTGATCATATAACACACAGAGGGTATGGCAAGTTTCATGGAATTCCTAATAATTGTTGTTAGATGGGAAAAGGCTTCCTGATCCTGTGTTCTTGCCATGATTATATCTGCATCTACATCTTTTAAGACTTCATGATGCCTACAGTCATAGTTAAAGCAGTGCATTTCCTAACTAGGCATCATTTTGCTCTCCCAATTCTGGGATAATAGCTGGCAAGTGGTTAACAGGCTAGACAAAAATTTAGAGTAGGAAATATGTAGCAGGTCCGTTAGAAGAGACATCTCGAACTGTACACTGCCTCCTAGCAAGTGGCTGGGGAATGTTTCATAATAAGTCAGAAGGAAGGGTCCAATATACACCAACACTGCTTTCCACAGCACTATATATTTTTCTTGGAGGATTCTCAGTCAAGTACAAGCTTAGCTCAACCTCGCTCAGCTTGGGAACTGCAGAGGCATCGTAGGTCATTATGGTATCGACGCAGGATAAATTTGTGAAAATATAACATCTTTGTGTGCTGTTTACCTCAGTGGAATGGCATCACTACTGACACTATTTATTTCTGTCTTGACTAAAGCCAAGAACTGATAGAGTATATTCTTACTCTGTTACATCAGTAAGGTCGATGAATTGTAGGAGACAATTAATGATAGCTATTAAGCCATGTGACAGTTTCGAAAGAAAAAGATTTCTAAAAGTTGTTGCTATTATAGACTAAAAAACAGGATTTCATCAAGACACTATTGTTTTCAGTGCTTTTGGTACACAAAAGATACAGAATGTCTATGGCCTAGATTTTTAATTAACTTTTCCTACATCTCTTTCATGTGCTTGCATTTGTATTAAATTTTATACACATCACTAGAATTTTAGATAGACAGATGCCATAACAGCATTCAAATAGGGTGGTTATGAGTCCCATCAGCATCCCTTTTTACTGCATAAAGAACAAATACCACTACATACAATAAATATTATCAAAGAGAAAACTTTAAAATATGATAATAAATACTGTTCTTCATTTTTCAAATGTGTGTATGCTTTGTACCAGTGATAAAGCAAGAATTACGTGCTGCATCGGAAGCTCATTTACCATTCTAGATTCTTTATAGACCCAAACCTAAGAATTGGTAGAGCATCTGTACTTCACAGCTTTATTGAGAAGTGAGTACTTGGGAGGTCTGTGAAATCCAGTCCAATCTTTAAATCCACAGTACAACTGGAAATTTTCATTTGACTTCCTGTGTCTTTTCACCCTATCAACTGCAATGATTCTCCTTTGATTAGAGTTTTCTTAGCAACTGAGAAGACAAGAGCTGGACCATGTAGTGTAACACCCCTCCTTATAACAAGGGTTTCCATATCACAAGTATGTCAGTCACTTCAATGAGAGTATTTGTGGAGTAATACAGTTCATGTGGTTTGTAAGTACAGACTGATATGGCCCTCTGTTAATTTCTAAAAATGAATCCATCAAGTGGATAATAGGAATTTAATAAACACCCCCCTCAACATTTTCCTTCTAGAAAGAAATGATAAAGTTTGATATGCAGTTTTCTGGTCCCAAGGGAGTCACCAGCTAAGTTTTCTCAAAAGAAATTACATTGTTATCGTATAGCTTGTTTGTTGTGGCAAGTGAGCAGATCTTAGTCAACTACCATAATAATAAGGCTTTGATATAATTATCTGATCTAGAACTGCAATAGACATAAGGAATGCTGTAAAGGTGGTTTACCACAGATTCAGTCAAGGTATTCACAGAGAAATCTGAGTTTAGTGATCTGGAGCTCTAGTACATTCATTGCTCACAATGCATTTGTAATTATTTAGGCTTATGACATATGTTAGGAGTGACTGTATATATTTTAGTATTTAATATCATCTCCCATACTGAAAATATTTCATAGCAACTGTTTTAACAACATATTGCTGTTAACCTTGTAGGACTCTGGCGGCTTAGTTTCTAGCCAGTCTGCTTCTCTGGAGTGTTTCACCTGAGTTTCTTTTAAGTGATAGGATCATCTTAATTTGAAGTTCCTTTAGGCTTCTTGTTAAAGAGAAACATGGAAGTTAAGATGAAGTTTTTTCAGTCCCCAGAAGAGGCTGATTCTTATGACTAGCCAGCAGTCATAGCCTGATCCCTAGCCCACATCTGGCCAGAGAAATGTGCTGCATCTGGTCTAAGGAAATTCTTACGGTTTTCCAAAGTAGATTGTTCCCGACTAAGACCTTAAACCATCTCACAGATATTAACATCTTTTTTACATATAGTTTCTGATCTAGGACAGACCAATGGCTTTTTTATCACTTTGAGTGAAATAATCAACTTGAACCGAAGGAGGAGATGGGGGTCTGCTGAAGAGATTATGTCTATTACCTGCTCTCTGATGCCCTAGGTGGGCAATGTTGGGGGACAGAGTAAAGCTGCCCAAGTTGATGGCATGGTGACCTGTGCCAGGCACAGTGGCAGTGCTGAGAGCTGATGACACCTTTAGAGAAAGGTTCTTCTGCTAAATGCTGGGAAAAGGCAATTCTGTAACAGGTAGACAGATTACAGAGGGGATTTCTTGTCTTTTGTGATTGTCCTGTCCAGATGAAAAGCATTTCTAGCCTGGAAATGCCCTCTATGGTGATATCCTAGGTCAGGACCCTCCACTTAGATTACAGGGAACCTAAAAATAGGGCTTCAGCATGGCTAATGGAAATGCCAAAAGGTATTTATCTACACTGTTCCTGTTATTGCACTCATGCCTTCTGAAATGGGCATTAGCTTTTCGGTGTCTGCTAGGTCAAATCTTGAACAACAGGAAAGAGGACATTATTGAAGATGTGAGTTCTTGAGCCAACATTGGAGGCATGTTTGGTGACAGCACACTCAGGTCAGAGAAATGAGGTCTTGAGGTTGGTTCTGATTCATAGTGGGAAGCTTTCAGCTGGTCTAATCATGCAGGGATCAAAACTAGCTCTTAGTCCTCTGCTGGTTAATGAAATAAATAGCATGAGGGCACAAGACTCCCAAAATACAGGGGAACATCAGTACCTTGTTGTACATCAGTTGCTGTGTTTGTACAGGACATTTTGAAAGCATACAGAGGTCAGAGAGTATTCAAGTCAGATACTATTCCCAAAGTTGCACTTAAAGTCTCTGGGAAATTGGTAATTACAAGCAATGGTCTGAGGAGATACGACTCTCTTCGGCTCCATTAAGTGAGCAGGTTCATAGCTCATAGTGGAAGTTTGATCCTGACTAGCAGAAGGAGATGTAAATGAGAATTAGTCCTTAATCTGTTTGGTTCCCCACCAGTATGGCTCTTCTGATCCTCACCTGGCTGAAAGTGAGAGAAGGATCTCACATACAAAAATCTTGAATTAGTCCTGGAGAAGATTAGCATAGAAAGAGATAGGAGCAAACTTTACCTAAAAACTTTTTGGTACTACTCTGAAGAAGTGATACACCTTAAAGTAGCTCCTTATCATTCTCCATTAACTTTCTCAAAGTTGAAACATTGGCTAAATATTAAAAAATTAACCCAAATTATGCATATAATTTTCTTCAAAGAGGGTGGTGCTGTTCAAAATCACGAAGCCTGACACCACTCTTCACAGGTGAAAAAACATATCCCATTTGGAGTATGGGTCCCTGAGGACTGTCAGGTATCATATGTTCATGCAACCCTCTGGGCTCATTTGTTTACTCATTTGGGTAGTTCAACATACGGCCATGCAGCAAAAGCACTAAATAAAGAGCAACTTATGTGGTCAATTATATACAACATTAAAATCAAACAGATGTATACAAAATAGAGAACTTAAACATATATAATCATCTTTACCAAACACAACAAATAACAGGAGATACAATCCAGGCTACAATTATCTGGCTCAGTTAAATTATATATGATAGCAGCTTCAAATTTTGTTAAACTAATTACAGAAGTGATGACATAATATGCCTGTGATGCTGCTGTCACTGAAGATTACTCTTGCAATTATACAATTCTTACTTTTTCCTCTCTTTCATTTTATAAATGTGAAGTAGGCAGGAGTAAATAATTTCTCTAAGTAATACAGAGTCTGTGGAAAAAATTGGGTTACTTCTTCTGGTATGCCATCATAACATAGTAACAAGTAAATGTTATTATGCAAAGTATATTGCTTAATGCCTAGATGGTTCTCCATGAGAACCATATTCTGCTTAAATGACAGAAATATTACCTATGCTATTTCCTCTTTAACGTATGCAATAATATAAAAGGTTTTGGTTTGACAATGTGATTACATGACAAAAATACTTGATGAAGAAGTAAGAAACATACCTGTGAATACTGGTAAATGTCTAATGGGAATGCATTTTAGAGCTCTGGATCCTTTAGACGATGGAAGCTCTTCCTTGGTTTTGCACTGGTGACTGCTTTGTGACTGCACAACAATTGCATTTAATGCCTATGAAGGTAAACAGAATTGCCTTGATTTGTATGGCACAAAGATAGTTTGTCTAGACTGTAAAAACTGCATGAA
>VYZW01004575.1:50331-107069 GCA_013401315.1 Balaeniceps rex
GCAAGCTGCTGACAGTTCGGAGGAAATCCAGATGCATTTGCAGGGAGTAAACTTCTGTAAACATGTTCTGCACTCCAGCAAAGAAATAAATGTCAAGGTAAGCTTGGCAAGCGACAAAAAAAAGGATGAGTCATATTTCGCCAGTTTCATTCCAAAGATGCTATCTTTCACCTTCCTCAGTACTGTAGTCACAAGACTGACAACGTTTCTGCTCCTTTATGGGAAACAGTATTCAAACACTGTGGGTAAATGATTTAGTGGAGCCCCACAGTCATTTTTCACACATACTTTGTTTTCATTACCAAAATCTGGAAGGAATAAGTTTCCATATGCAGCAATCAGTGTGCAATTGTGTGTCTAAAATGTTTATAAGTCACTCCTCATCCACGCTTTTAGCTGATATATTTACATTAAAATATATAGGACAAAGTCATTTTATGAATGGCTTCTTGTTAAGTAATTAATGGAAAATGTTATGTCCATTTTGCAAAAGAAGAAACTGAGGTGGCCATCACTATGACCACATTTCCAAGCAATCATTAGCTTTGAGTTGTTTAACTTCTGATTAACCAAATTGATCTGTCTTGGAAACTCATTTTCAAGACTGCTATGCACTTGTTTCAATTGAAGTCAACAGGATCTGTATGCACCTAGCAGGTCTGAAATTCAGGCCTAGAAATCAAGGAAGTAGGAATGAAAGGCCACTTTTGAAAAGATTTGCACAAGATTACATGCGATGTCTGGGGGACAGCCCATAACTAAATTCAGTCCCGTAGCTCTCAGTCCAGAGAATTAACAGAGTAATTATCAATCCTGCTAATGCTACTGATTAGTAAGTATTTTCCTAAAAGAAGCATAGAAAGAACTTCTGTCTAGCTCACCCCTATTCCCTACTGGTTTGTTAATCTGACTGCACCTAATTAATATTTTTTCTCTGGAATGATTAATTATTCTTACTTCAGTGAACAAAAGTCAGTACATGATACAATATTGTGATATTAAATGGAGAACCCAGCAGTTTATAAAAGATTTTCAGCTGAGTTCATCAGTGGTTTATGCTAATCAGATCTCTCAGATGAAACTTTATGTATGATGTATTCCTTTTCTCTCATGACCTAAGGTGTTGCCATTTTTGTTTACAATTAAATTTTTTAAAAACTGAAATACATAGGAGAGTTTAATGTTTACAAAAGCAATGCAATGTGAATATTTACATGCCTAATTGTGACTTTTTTCGTACTATCCACGTAAGGTTTTTAGATAAAGAGATTCCAGATTGCTGTTTATTAAAAATTACATTTATTCTTGGCCCTATTCTCCTACCATTACTCATGCAAATAATAATCCTTGAAAATGCAGTGGAAATGTTCTAATGACATGCTGTTATTCTGCATGATTAGCATTGCAGAATACAGCTAGGTTCATTTTTTTGGTGGTAAATTTCTACTTAATCCAGATTACATAATCCAGATTATATCTGGATTACAAAAGCATTTGTGGTCTGTTGAACTCACCAGCAGGCTGGAGATTTCTAAGCATGTCAACTTAAGACAATGCAGTATAAATAAAGCTCATCGTTTACAAAGGAGATGGAAGCTATGCTTTAATGCGTTCTTGATTATTGCTTACATCCATCAATATGCACGCTGATGCACAGAGAAGACATTTATTTCCATGCCAACGAACAACAACAAACCTATTTTGAAAAAGCAGCCACCACGTTTTCATTCAGTTCTGCCTATCGTCCTAGCTAAGTGCAAGAAAGAGAAGTATCCTGAAAATCCATTCGGAAACCTTATGGCAAGCACCTCCAAGCTAGCGATAGAAACATTTCCAAGACATGCATCTTCGTGTTATTGCTTTAGAAGTCTCCCAAAATCAGATTTCTATATTTGGGAGTGACTTCTGGTTCCTCTTGGTTATGAAGAAATCAGAAAGGTTTCCTACAGCACTGGCTGTGGGAGCTTCAGTTTTACCATTCTCAGGCTCCGTGAGTAAGTAGAGATGTGCAAGAGAGAAACACTAAAAGTGAGAGCTGCAATTTTGGTTCAGAGAAGCTCTGATCTTATCTGCGTTGATTCACTCAACTTTGCTTTATCCACACTTAGCAATGTGATTCCCTCAGCTATGCCTGTGCACATTCATTGATGTGACTGGGGTGACAAGACCCCAGGAAACTATCAGCCCCTGTATGATAGCAGCCAAATAAGATCTTCCCTTACATCTTCTGTCCCTCATCACCTTCTCTCCCAGCCTACCTCTCATGTATCTCTTCCTTTGCATTTCTGTATGTCGGTTGCTACCAGTTCCCTGCTTCCTGCCACTCTCTCTCATAGTACCTTTATCTTTGTTTTTTAAACATTGGAAGAAACAGATAAGTGAATTAGACCTGTCAAATCCACGCATATTGCGTAGTCAAGCCCTGTAACCATGAGATGTGTTTACTCTGTCCTCCCTCTGTACCTTTTCCCCAGTTACTCAGTCTCAGATCAGACTTTCAGGGTGGAACACATCTCTCCTGACTTCAGACATGAGCCCCTGAGCCAGCCTCCCGTCGTCCTGCCTTACAGCAGAAAGAAATAGATGCTTCGACACATGGTTCATCTCATGCATTTTAGATTCCTACCTTTGGATGAAAATACTTGAGTCTTGGAACACCCTTTTTCTTTCCACTGACTAGAAGGGTAGCCCAGAGATCTAGCTCAACAGCTGATAGCCCCATTTGAGATACTTACATTTGGTCAGACAGACCTTTAATTGTCCTACCCCATGTAGACTGGAGGAAGCCAAAAGGAGTTTGAAATAAGGAGATGGTGAAAACCACAATTCCAGCTCTAAACAGAAAGAAAAACAATTTAGAGTTGGCAGTACCAAACAACTATCTACTGTTGCATGTTTTTCATGCAGTTGACCTTTTTAAGTTGGCAATTTGTATGTTATACATAAAACAAAGTTTCAACAAAATCCAAATCAACAGAAACTGTAATCCCCAAAATGATCTGGTAGAAAAAACTTTTACACTACAGGTTTGGCTTGATGGTTTAGATGTTACAGCTGCCACTCTTCATCCAGTTCCTGAACACTAATGGCCCTACAAGCATGGAGGTGAGAAATCATAAGAAAAATAAGCACACTGATTCACATGAAAAGTATGTGCCAAAGAAAGCCTTAAATCATTTTATGCAGCCTGTCATTCAAACATATTTGACTGTCATCCAAATTGTTGGAATTGTCTTTCATACAGAAAAAAATCTGTTTATTTTTAGGATAATTGGAAAAGCAACAGATTATCTTCAAATTAATGAATAGGTCAAGTTGTTTTTATAAGCTTAATAATATTTTCCATTGTCCCTCCCCTTTTAACACCTATCTTTGTTGCCTAATCATTCACATACTTTATTTTTTCGCATTTGGGTGAGTCATGAAGTGCACATTACGATGATAAATATATCATTTCAGCTTCCTCTTAGTGATAACTCAGCGGCATGATTCATGCCATAAACCTATTTTACTCATTCTGCCCTTTGTTTTTCATAACCTTAACTCTGTTAACATCAACAGTACTGCTGGAATCACATGTTTTTACTTAAAAGCTAACATAAAGGTTTTATCTGCTTTACATTTTATAAATTCAGGCTGGCACATTTTTTTCTCTTACACCAGTTATTCACATGAAATCACAAATGTTATTGTAATGCAAGCTGAAGAAACTCACCTTATATATGAAGGTGATATTTCCCCTATGTGATGCTATTTAACTGATTTATTTGAGTTCATTAAATATTGTAAAATATATTTAAGAAGCTCTTTCTTTCTTTTACAGCTTAGACTACAATTTCAAGCTCAGCTGGGACTACTTTCCAGTGCCATGTTAGAAAATCGATGCACCCTCTGTGCGTGGCCCAAAAAGAATCATACTTGGGGCTTTCTTGCCCAACCCCAAAGACTATACCCATATTCAGACCATCCCTGAAACCCGGAGTATGTACTTAGCTTGTCCGATTTCACGTGAGTAACAAATGAATCTGTAATAGTTCTGAGACACTAGTGGTTGATGATCCTGACTGAGAGCAATTACTCATGTGTCATTAAAGCAATGTGTAGCTGAGACATAATATTCTAAAGATAATATAATGCATCGTTACGTGTGCTTGTGACTGAATAGTAAGGGAACAGAAGATCTTCCTTAAGAGGAAGTTACTGGAAAGTTAAACAAAAAAGCAACACAATATGAGTTGTGTTCTGAGCAATCCTTTCAGAAATAGGAGGCTCCACCTTGAAATTAAATCACAGATTCACCACGCTTGCGAGCTCAGAGGAAGACAGAATGATTAGAAGTTGCTGGCTAATGATAAGGTGGAGAGAAAATGGTGAGATCTTTTGGATGTGAACACAAAAAGCACACACACATGCTGTGGGAGTCTCCAAAAGCAGAAAGATAACCTTTTTCAGCTTCCAGCCTGAGAAAAGACGAGCAAGTGCAGAGACTGTTTCTTGTAGCTACAGGGGGTGTTTTTTTTTTTCTGAAAACAAATAATTTCAAACAAAATATTTTGTCCAGTGATAACCAATAACCGGTGTCCTGCCTTTCCATTCAGGACTGAATACATTCCAGATTTATTTGGAATGAGCTTTGCAGGGAAGTGATGTGGGAGTATGTGCTATGAAGTTGTTAAGAGATGGGAGGAGCAAGGGGAGGCAGGTGTGGAGTGGTGGTGGAGGAGACTGGGAAGCTTCCTAAACTGGCTTCTCCCTGGTAAATCTTCATCTGTTGCTCCAATGGGACAAAACCTACTGAATGCAAATCTGCTAAGGTGACCAGATTGAATAGCCTTAGACCAGTTCTCGGTCCAGCCCTAGACCAGGAAGTTGCATGGCAAATTGACTGAGTGATGTCTTTTTCACTCATGCAAATGGAAATCTTACTATTAACTTCAGTGGGTCAAGACACTTACGTTAATTAAAGCACCTACTGGGACTTGCTCTTTAAATGTCTTATTTGACCACAGATCTTTGAACATCTTTGGTAGCCATTTTATTCATGATGTTTAAACAGCAATAAAACTTAATTTTCCATTTTCATTCAAGGATGGAAGTTGGAGTAAGTTTTGACATAATTCAAATTTCTATGGCTAATTTTAATATTAAGATTAAACAAGGAAGTGGTGCTTGAAAAGCTCCTTTCCTTGGAAATCCAATTTATAGCATAATGTTGAAGAAAGAGGCCAGGATTATCTAAACACTCGTTGTCCTGTTTACTACGGTTATCATCTGAGAACTAGTACATGCGCATTACAGAATGGTTAGTTGTTCTGGTACTGCTTACATATCTGGAGCTTTTTTCTTTTTTTTTTCTTTCAGGATGACCACTGCCTGCTTACCCTGGCGTCAGAGGAGCGCAGTGTGCAAGAGCAGCTATTTCCATACCTACAAGCTAAAGCGCCCTTGCAATGCCTCACTGGCCTGTCCCACATCCACCCTTTCCGTGGCAGGCTGTGTCCTCCCTCCCTCCCTCCCCAGGTGGAGACATGGCATTCTCCCACCCACATCCCCAGCTCCTCCAGCACTCAGCCACCGCTCTGCAGCAGGTCTGACTGGATCTGACGTCTGCCAGAGACTGCTCTTCAGCAGCGGGGCCCGAAAAGGTAAGCGCAGTGACTGAGAAAGGCTTCTCCCAGACAAAATATGACTTATTCGTAGGAACAGGGCACTCCACTCGGGGACAAAAATGTTAATGTGAGACAAGACAATGTCTCACTGGAAAGGTAGGCAGGCCTAACTCTTCCTCGGACCCCCCTTTCTGGATGCAAATGCCTCTGAAGAACTTAACTTTTCTTACGCTCAGAGCACATTTCTTTTTTATAATCGGGCAGCCCCTCTGTCTTCTGTGTCCATGAGCTTCTCTTGCCGAGCTCATCTGGTGAAGAAACTAATGGACACTGGAAACATTCTTCTGACTGCCCTGCTTCATGTACTGCATGCTGCACATCAGCATGAGAGGACTCCCTGTTTCTAAAATTGAACTGTCTCTTTATTAACAGCCTCATCTCCCGGGACACCGAGCTAGCAAATCAGATGCACACGACTTGCCTGGCTGTGCTGCCTCCAAGCTCTGCCTTCCTGCAACATGTGCTCTTCCCTCCAAGTTCACCGCAGGTAATTTTGTCTCTAAGTACTTGTAGGTGGCTGGCTATCTACTTTTATGCTGCTTATTGCACTGGGGATCTGGGGAAAACTCCTGAAATTATTTGTCTCCTTGCTGCTTTGACAGACATACCATAAGAAAGGGACATGTAATATTCAAAAAGATAATGAAGTGTCTCCCAAGATCTCTATGGTCGATTTTAAAACTTTTAGAAAACTTCCTGGTTTATTTTCCATTTAATTATTAGTTGGCAACAGATCAATTATTCTATAATTTGCACTCAAAGAGTAATCTGTAAAGTATTCATAAATGCAGATGAATCCTTTTACAGTAGTGCGTATATATATAATAAAATCAAAACTCCTACTTAATTCTGTGTGTTTGAAAATTCTGCACATTAAATATGAATGGCATTATCTAAGGATATAATCTAGGGATTTCTTTTTCTTGAAAGCAGTGACTATTTTGGTTCAGGAAGTAAATTAAATACTTCAGAATATAGGCTGTCTTTCTGAATATAGAAAAAATTGGGTGGGACAAATATTTGCTGCATCTTGTATTACTTGTAGGGAGTAGTTGCTTTCCTTGTGTCATTGCAAATGATATAAACATGTTATTACTTGCTTGTTGGTGTACAGGCTAGAAATAAACTTATTATCTATTTAATATATGCCCTTCCTGCTGGATCTCAGGTTTCTATCCAATGAATGCAGAAGTTACTCTCAGCTTTCAGACTATGAGTTAAATCTCAGCCCCACAAATGTCAATGGGAGGTTTGCCATTTCATTAATTGGGACCAGGATTTCACTCAATGAGTATTTCTTGGAGAAGATCTTAAATACTGTGTTAGAAATCAAATGAGAGAAATCTCAACTTACAAGTATGTAAGGCATTCATTTCTATCCTAATGTAAAATGACTTGGTCAATACCCAGAGGCAGTTAAATTAAGCTTGGTTAGAACTTTTACTTGCTGCTAAAAATTCAGCAACTCACATTTAGAATAGATCTTGTTTTTACTAAGAGAGAAACAGACTCCAGATATTTAGCTTGTGACATAGTTATGATTTATTTTAGACCATGCATCAGTCTAGAGCAGATGGCTTAAGTTGCCAATGTCAAAGGCTGGTTGTCTTAGAAGCCCTTCTAATCGTTCTAGAAGGTTATGCATAAAGTTATGCATAATTGTGCATAAGGTTCTGTGGATGGCACAACATGCAGGCATTTTTTCTGACAAAAATGAATATGTTAACCAAGGATTCCTGTCTTAAAAAGCAATGTGTTGCTTCAGTGACAGCTGATCAGTAGTGCTCTTTAGCTAAAGAAATTCAATTGCTACTTGACATCATGATGATTAGTAACTTCTTAATACACGCAACAACAGCATCTTGAATTTGGAGCTTACATCAATAATACTATAGCCTATGTGTACTACACAATAATACACAACATTTCACAGATGCTATTCCCCTAACGATTAAGCTTTCAATTGGAGCAGAAAGAAAATAATACAAGCTCACTACATAAAAATACAGTCTTGCTATTCCTGCATAAACTTTTCAACACAAAGGCAAGTTCGGATCATCAGAGTGGTAAAGAGAGTGTTCAGTGCAGCACCCAGGCTGTGCAAAACTGGCTTTAAGCCAACTTTATTTTCTCCTGGTTGTGGAACCCTGTTGGGGCTGGTGTATAGCAGAGAGTTTAAAGGCTAGTGTAGATGCCAGCAGTCTCAAAAGGGCTATTTTAGTAGCCAGGATTATTGGAGCATAAAGGAACCACAAAGCCCTTGCTCTCTGACTGCCCTGTGCCAATAGCACGCAGCGAGGGAGCGGCAGAAGACGCTTATAGCGTATGAGGTTTTCACTGTTCTTGGGGAATCTCTTCATGACCAGCTCCTCTGGGATCCCAGACTCACGCAGATCTGCCCTGATTTACCAGCGCACTGGTGTTATAGTTTTGGGGAGACAGCTGAAGTGCTGCAGATTACATTTTAAAGACATGATGCTGACAAATTAAGTTCAAAGTCTTAGCCAAGCCCTTCCAAGTGGCAGCTCTCCAGGGCTGGACAGTTATAGCAGTAACTTCTATAAATCTTTTCAGAAGCTCCTTGGGCTTCAAATACTTCCAACATTTCGTCATTCCCTTTAAACAGGGAAAATTGCCCAATCCCTTTTTGGAGGCCAGCATAATTATACTCTCAGAAAATAGTAATAATAATAATAAAGTTTAAAAAGCAGAACACTAGTTCACACCACGTGAAAGAATTAGTTAATTCTCACAGTAAATACTGGCAAAAATGTTAATACAATGGCTGTCTTAGATGCACTCCTGTAAATTTATGTTGATGCAAAGAAGTGCAAAAAGAGCTTTCAAGAGATTTGTTTTGGACCCTTCTTTGTAGCTGGGGAGTAGTTTAAGTTCAGATATAAAACCTCTGCCAAGCTGTGTACATTTCTCTCTGTACAGTGTGCATTTCTTTATTTAAACATGTCCCAAACAAAACCAACTGCACAAAATGTTTGTGTTGCTTTACATCTACTGCCTTTTCCTCCATCATATTTGCTTGCTACCACCATCCCTGTTAATTAGCATCCTGGAATATTTTGGAGGAAAGAAATGTGAATGCAAGTGTCAAAAGAAGTCTCTCCTATCTACAGCAATAAAACCGATCACATTATAACAGCCGAAAGCTCACAGGACAGCTCACAAGACAGTATGAGCTATATGCTCATGCAGCTGGATACCTCCATGAATGATTCAAATAAAGTATCACTTGTTTGTAAATGAAAACTCTCCTGTGAACTCACACTTTACAGTAAAGCCTCCAATGAAGGCATGCTTTCTTTGTGTCGTGACTGAAGTAATCTTGATAAAATTTAGCATCCATCCTCACATACTGTATGTATAACAAAACAAAACAAAACAAAAGAAAACAAACCAAAAGAAATCAGATGATAGAACCGTGGACAACTTTACATGGCTTCAAAAGAAGAAGAGAATCAAACTGATGAAGATTAAAAAAGAAAATGAAAGGAAATATCAATCTGCCAAATTGAACAAATGCGATGCACTGTGTTTGGACCCTGCTACGTTTCAGACTCTCAGAACACCTTCACTTGGCAGTGCACTACACTGCCTATCACTCTTAATTTATTTTTCACACTGATGCATGATGAAGGCGATTTTGGTGTTCACACAATGTCTTAATTGAATTCATTCATCTGATGCAAAATCCTCTCCATTTCCTACACGGAAAAAAGAAAACAGAGTTAGTGCCATTTACACCACCTTAATTGAATACTCATATAAATGAGCTGCTGGATTTATACCAAGTTTCCAGGAAGGTGAAAATCACAAAAAGAAGAGATCCAAAGAACTACTGGATGTGAGAGACTTTTCCTAAAGCATAAATTGTTGCAAGTTCATAATTTCAGTTTAAGCAACATCTTTTGATTTCTACATATACGTGTGATCTAAAAGAGCAACTTTGCGATTACTAAAAAGGAAACATACTATCCAGGAGAAAACAGATTGTAACTGGAAGAAACCCCCAGGTGTTGCTGTGATGCTGGCACGGTTGCCATTTCAGGGCAACCTTTTAGGGCTGATGAAGGCACGAGGGCAGCAGAGGTGAGGCCCTTCCAGGCAAAGCATGTGGGAACTGGAGGATGGAGCTGAGGAGGGGGATACCTCTGTGAATTAAAAAGTGGGTGGTGGCCTTGCAGGGAGAAGAGCAGCAGCAGCAAAGAGCAGGGCCAAACCAGAAGAGATCAAATTGCCTTCATTTTAACAAGTGATTAATTATATATTGGGGTGGGGTGTTTTTGTCAGTGAAGAAATTGTATGTGTTCCTAGGAACTAAAAAATGCACAGGTTTAACAGAGTCTCAGAGCGGCTTGCATAGCACCTTAAAAAACAATGCCGGAGTTTACAAGAGGAATACTCAGAGAGCCAAGGTGTAAGGCCTGTGAGGAAAAAGGAGCTTTGCCTGCTACAGTACTTAAATACTGAATCATTTCCAGTATTCTGTGCCAGACAATCATTCCGATGCATGTAAGTTGTACCAGTATAATCTGATACGTCAAGAGGCAAGCAGGTTACATCAGTTGTCGTGATCTTATCAGAACACAAAACCCGTGTCTCTTTTTTTGTGTTCAATGCATCATTTCCCAAACTATTTTTCTCGTATTCCCTTCCCAGATGAACTTTTCCATTCATTGCCTGCTAATTCCTCGATGCAATTAACATGTCCCAGCATAATTCCTTTAGTTCATTACCTGCCGCCTGAGTATAACCCCAGAATTTGTTTAGCTGTCGTTCTAGTAGCCTGAAGGCTATTTCAGTCACTAAGAGAGTTGCCTAACTTGGGTGCCTGATGCTATTTGAGAAGCTCTGGGGTATCTAAGCCACCCATCAGAGCTGATAACACAAGATCCGTGGGAGACCTATACCATTGTCGAGTGGCAGGTAGAGACAAGGGCGGATGACCTTTGGTTTGTGTGAAGTTACACAAGATGCCTACATTCGGGCAACTGGATTGAGCCTCGACAGCTGATCATAAACATATTATTGTGCCGTGGAAGGTTCAGCTTAAATATAAACCAATATTTTCATGCCTGTTAACTTTTCCTGGTGCTGTACATCTCTTCTTGCAGTCTATTCTCCGAAAAGCAATTAACAAGTAATTACGCTCTACCTCATCTCTAGCTCATGTACAGGAAGCTAGAATAACGTTCAGAAGTAAACTGTTATTTACACATTTATTCATTTGCCATATTAAACATATGCATCATTCAGTTTCTAAGCTTGGGTTTCAGTAGCCATAGAAACTGAAGAAGACTAAAAATGGCATCACTTATTTCCTTTTTCGTTTACTGATCTTGAAAAGAATTCTTGAATCTGCAGTCCTGTATTGTATTTCAGGCGCAATTGCTTCCAATCTGATTTTATGACAAATACTGTACATAACTTAAAAAACACTCTCAGGTACCTCATATTTTAGCATTTCATATTAAAACTGAAGCAATGGTTCAATTGTGGTACTATTTCATTGCGCTTAAAAAAATTTGCTTTCCTTGGTGACTCTGTCCACCTTATGAGTAGATGTTTTCATATACTGTGTTCCTACTTCATCATCCTACCTTTTTTCATTGCTTGCTACACATCCTCCTTGGCTGCTGCTCAGAATGATGTTTGCAGGAGGAAATAGATTGTAAAGTACAGATGCTAGAAAAATACTTAGCACCTCAAAGCTGTTCCTATGGCAACTGAGGCCTACATAAGTATTAGAACATATATGAAACCTCATGTAGTTTTCAAGCATGGCATTTTTGCAAATGCTGTTCATTATAAAAGTACCATATTATACCATTTTTCTCTCTTAAACTTCCTAGACATACATGAAAATGTATTTTTAGGAACAGAGTTCTTTTGGTATCATGACTAATTCATTACTTAATTATGCTTTTGGGATGTCAATTGCCATACCACATTACTAATGGATTTACAAAATCAAATCATGTTAATATTAAAAAGGGGGATGTTAGTCATACATATTCAAGTATGTTATCTTGAATAAATTAAGTTTTTTAATGAAATGTAAGCACTTAGGATTAAAAACCTCCTTTATTTTTCTTAACAGCTTTATATGTATATAAATCCAGTTAAAAAATTAACCTTGTATGTATTTTCCTGTGTGAGTTGCCTCTACTCTCTGAAACAGTCATCGCAATAGATCAGAAAGTCCTGGTCTGGTCCAGGAGCCTGATGTGAAACTCAAGGTTTGCCACTTATGCCTGGCATATGTCCGGCCGAGCTCACCCCCTCTGCCTGGGGCTGGTTTTGAGGTGCTGCACAGCCCTGATACCAGGGTGCAGCCTGGTGCTGCTTGTGTGTCCTACCTGGTGCAGAAGGAACAAAGCAGCAAGAGCAGGGTAATCAGCAGTTCTCTTTGCTACCGAGGTAACCTCTTCCTTCACTAACACACTTCCTTGTATACACAGCACTTAAATACATAGAAAAATAACCATATGACAACCCATATGTCCGACCATACTGCTGTCTGTCCAGATCCCACTGGCTCACACTGCGTGAACCATCCGGTGGCATGCTCTGTGAGAGGCACTTGTTTTATGGGTCAGGTGAAGGGCATTTTTCACATTAATCCATCTCCAGAAGTGTATTTCCCTCTGTGCTCTCATGAGATTTGCTGTTTTCCAACACAATAGATCTTTGCTCTGCATCTTTAGCTTTTCTGTGCACCAAGCCTTTATAATTCACACAAGTTAAAAAAAAAGTTTCTCTTATGCTTCTGTTGGTCCCTTGTCCCAGGATGTTTCCACTTGCATAGCCAACTTATAAAATTTAACATTCAAATTCTTCCTGGGAAATACAGGCAAGAGTCTTGTCAGCAAAAATTAATATCCACGCAAGGAGCTTCATGATACAATGATTTTAAGGTAATAATTACTTGCTAGTGTTCTTCTTTCTTAGCCACTGAAGAATTCACCATCAACAGGGTCTTTCAGGCTTTCTCCTAGGACTGTCTTTTATTAATATAATTCAAACATGAGAAAGCAACAGAACAATCCATCATCTTGCATCACTGAGGTCCTTAAAATGATATTTCAGGCTGTGTTTCTGTCCGGCCTCCTACTTGATCCTGAGTGGGGGCCTACAGTCACCTCCAATGTGATCGAAGAGGCCATGTACATACCATTCTTCACTGAATACCCCATAAGAAGGGACCTGGATTAAGGCCTCTCACAGAACCTTCCCTGCTTTTGGATATTTTTCTTACAAGCTGTTTTACCATTATTGTCCTCAGTTACCATGATACGACATAGAGGAATGGGTAATCCTCAGAGAGATTTGTCTGGAAATAAAGAAGTAGAAGACACCAAATGCCATCCTCTACTATCACAACCACTGCATCAGAAATTTATCTATATGTAAAAAGCAAAAGACCTTAAAAATCAAGGTTTTGTTTTATAAGTGTTAAGCAAAAGTGACATCCAGTGGCCTGCAAATCCAGACAGATTGTTCTGAGTTCATATTACAAAAGCACTGCAGAATTTTTCAAAGGCAATTTCATCTTCTTTGCTGACTTCCATGAATTTGCTCTTCAGTAGCCTCTTTTATAAAGTTATAATTTGACTTAAAAAATAAAATCATTGTGCTAGAATGGTGAACAAATTTGGTTTGAAGACATAAGGTTCTCAATAATACTGCAGTGAATAATAAAACATTTAAAGATTGTGTATAATGTCAAGAAGGAGAAAGGTTAACTTCACAAGGATTTGAATACCTCATTCTTGACACTGAACCTAAGGAATGCATTATAATTGCTTTCTAAAATTAGATGAATGTGAGTGTAGACATTTTATAGGCAATTTTATAAATGTGAGTAAATAATGAACTTGATAAGATGTGCCTTCTCGCTAAACATGTCCCAGACCACTCTGCAAAGAGGTCCCAATTCCACAATGTGCTAATCACTTCCTAGGACATGATAAAGCCCCACAGGAGGCAAGGTCCTTCTGCGAGGAGTGAACCATGCAGCAAACCAACAGTTCTGAGCAAAACTGGAAGAGCCACTCAAATGCAAACACAGTGATAGGAGGGAACCTAAACACCCCTGGAAAGGAGTGAAGAGCATCAGCACCCTGAAACCAGGGCAGGCAGGGAAGCACTAGGCTACAACATTTTGCAAACCCAAACTATTTTGCAATGTGCTCTTGTCCTGCCTTCTTAAGCAGGATCAATTTCAGATGGATAAACCTGCCCATATAACTCTGCTAATGCACCTCTGTCCAGAACTGCTCACAGGGGTTTTTTTTCTGTGAAGAGACTAGACATAAGCAATTTTCTATTGTTGGACCTTCTGGTACTAAAGGCTATCAATACACACAGTAAATCCCAGAAAATAAATGGGAGAAGACAAAGAAAAAAATACAATCAAAAGGTGGTTGTACACACAAGGAAATGAACAGTGAAAGATGATAATCAAAATGACAGGAGCGAGAGGCATTGCAAAGGAGGAAAGCCTATGCAGTTGTCCTCTTTCCTGGAGCAACCCCTAGTAACAGGAAGACTATCCAAATACCACCACAGAGGCACCTTTTTCTCTCAGTAAACCAAGACCTGAGGTAGTCACGTTTTCTCATGTGCTCTCTCTCCCTCTCTTAGAACTCTCTCATCATCACACTGGAGACAGTTTCAAAAGCAAACAGACTGTCACATCAATTTTCACTTGGGATTCAGATTTACCTAATTGAGAAGGCCTGTCTGTATTCAATAATTTTTAAAAACAGTTGAAGAAAAGTTAGTAAAACCCTAACTCTTCTGAGTTCTTTCAAGGGCAAGAGGCTCTAAAATAGACACATTTTGAGCAGTGACAATGTGGATCCAGAAAGACTGCCAGTCAAAAATCACATGAAAGGAGCGTGGTAAGGAAGCGAGAGAAGTCCCTTCAGAACAGCTAAAGAAATATAAATATCCTCGATCTTTCCAGCTTGTGCCTCTTAAGCAGAAACACTCGGCCGCAGACTCAGAGGACTTGGGAAGCAGCTGAGCGAGTGCTAGTGGCTCCTTTCCTGACTCGGGGGGTAACGGGAGACTGAGATTGCAGTGGTACTTCTGCAGTCACCACTGCAGTCACATCTGCTGAACAAGAAGTGCATTTGATGAGGGATTGATACTTTTCCATTAAAAATAAATAAATCACAGTTCCCTCTCTATTGACATAGCAGTCGGGCACCTTTTTAATCAACCTTTCCACAGATGGGCAGTCTTGTTTAGGTATCTTTCATTTGCAATACAAAGCTAAAAGAGGAAAGAGAACTTAAGTAGGACACAGCCACCAAATTTGGCAGCGTTCCCTTTGAATATTTTTCTAAGGATTTTGTCCATATGAGTTCTGAGCGCAAATGCCAAATGACATTCAGAAGAAAAAGATTAAGCTGATAAAACTGCAGCAGGTTTTTTCTACTATTTTGGCTGCCTGTGGTACACAAATTACATTACATTTTTTGCTTGATTAAAATGAAAGGAAGTAAAAGTAGGTACTAGCCTTCCTTTTTAAAAGGATCATCTGCGTGTTTGTCCTTTCATTCCATATTTCACTAGCCAAACGGGATCTCAAAAGAGCTGTGCTGCAAGATAGGATATCTCTAATGAGGTAGCAATCTTTTTTGCAGGTATCTACTCACTTTATCTGGATGCCTTATTGTTAATAGTCTCCTCTGCCCAGGCAGCTGTGCCTATGAGAGCAGAACAACATGTTCTCTCCAGTACAGCGTGTGGAGTTATTTCATGTCCAACCAGAGATAAAATGTAAGCTACTCAAAAGGAACTTCCAAATCACCCTGTAAAAGGAAACTGCAGAGAGACAAGCTGCTGGCAAGAAGAGAGATGAAAGGGTTATGTTAAGGACTTACTGACCATATTTCTCTTTCATCGGGCTGGATTATGCAATCTGCCAGGTGCAGAATACTTGCAGTTTCTAAGAGCTGAGCAAATATTACAGATATGTGCAGAGTGAATACCTTCATTTAAATGACACGCTGGGAAAACAAAGTCATTTTGCATGGAGGTCAGGATGTGGAGGGAACAGGTGGCAGACACAGATATTTTGGAATGGTTCTTCCACACTTTGGAGCATGTAAGGGAAAAGATTTAATCTGCATTGTTACAGGGGTCGGTGGATGTTTCCCTTCCCTATTTAGACATATTTACTGAAAAGGGAGTGAGACCACCTGGTAATATATTTCTAAGCTTAAGTATTCTTGCAGGGCAGGGCTGTGGGGAGCTGGAGACCAGCCCTGCTGAAGTGTCACTGGGGCAGGGGCTGATGGTCCCAGGGGGCTGAAATGGCGTCCTGGGCAGGGGGCAGGGTGGGGGGAGCCCCGGGGAGGGGTCAGCAACCCCTAAAATAAAGATACAGTTTGCACTGGATGCCAAACTTTCAGTTGGCTACATTTAAATGAAGTTAATCTCCCATAGCAGATCTAGGCTTACTCTGTCTAATGCTTCAGGATGAATTTTATTAGGCAATATTCTCACTAGCTGATTTGGGAATCTTAAACTTACTTAAATGCTTGTGTTTTCTTTACCCTAGCCCTTTGTCATTTGGGTGATTTGTGCCAGCCATCTGGTAGCAGATGTCCTTTGCAGAGAGTTCTGCAGCAAAAAGGCATTGAACACTTTAGCCTCCTCAGCATCATCTGTTTACATCTTTCCTCCCCTCGGTGCAGTGGACCAAAGCTTCCTCAGCCTTCCTCTTACTATTAGTGCAATTACAGAAGGATTTCCTGTTACTCCTTACAGCCATAGCCTTTCTGCCTTTTTCCTCCCTAAAACCCTGTTGCTCTCTTACTCTTGCAGCCATGCTGGCGTTTTTAGCATTCTTCTGCACCCGGGTGGGTAACAGAGCCTTCCACAGGGGTGGCTTTCTCTCCCATCCGCCGGTCTCCCAGCTTATTTGTTTCCCTCTGACTTTACCTATCACCCTCTGAGGTCGGTGAAATCTGCTTATTTTGAGTATCTATTGCCTCATACTGTTCCTCTTTTCAGAAAATAGGGAACTCACAACTTCAGAAACAGCCCAGGCTGTCCCCATCATGATCTCTAAACTTGTTGAATTCTGGTGTATTATTTTTCCAAGTACTTAAAGCACTTCATTACCACTCCCATCCTTTGGATGTAGAAATGTAAAAGCACTCAGAAATCAAAATAAACTTCATGTCTCTTGCTTTTGCATGCTGAAACTGTAGCTCACTGATATGTTAGCATATGAAGAGGACAGAAAAACTTATTTTAGTTTTTAAAAATGTAAGTCACCCTTGGTACAATAGACTCACAGTTCAAAGATAAAGATAAATACAACTCTCAGGTCTTGCATTCTAATTGAGCAATCTGTTGGAAACATGAAAACTGCAGACAGCTTTTAAAAAAGTTGTTTGTACTTTCATTTTGATTCTTTTCAAAACTGGACAATAATTTAAATCTATAGGATCTCCCCCACATTCCAATGAAACAATGGAGAATTTCTTGTACTCATTGGTGGATTTTAGCTATGACTAAAAATGTATGGAGCAAAATAAGATGTTCAATATTTTAAGTTAAATCTCAATAATCAACATTGGGAGGGATAATTTTAATTGTTTGTTTATATCCATACTATTATGTTTATGATTACCATCTCTTATTTTGTTGGCTTTATAAGAAGCAGAGAGTGTTCTTAAAAAAACCCATTATTAATGATCATGTGCAGGGATCTTGTAAAATGTAGACTATCTTAAATATCCCTCTAAAACACAAATAATAGTGTTTAGCAGTAGCTTTAGCTTCACTGTCTTTCTGACTAATTCATACTGCTTTAAAAGCTTAACAAACAAATTAAAAATTAGGATAAGCAACAAATTACCAAACTATTGATGCAATTCTGTACAAGCATAGTCCAGAGCTAGGAAAAGATGAAAAACAATGGAGGAAGTAGAGGACTATTATGCCTTATTTATTTTCTTCTCTTCATGGGCAAGGTGGAAAAACACAAAAGATGTTTAGAAGAGAAGACAAAGCAATATTTTTCTCTCCTGCTCTTCTTGTTCTTGGTCAAAGAATAATTACAAGCAAAATGTGGACTGACATCCCCTAAACTCTGAGCAATATTTGAGGTGAATATTTCTAAGTGCAAAAGCATGCTTTTCAAAATCAGTATTTTGATGAAAATGGAACTATATCAGTATTTTTATGAAAAGAAGATCTTTGAAATTAAAATACTGGCCAGAACCAAAGACTATTTCTAATATGACATAAACTCTTGGCATCTGTGAATGTGCAATGGTAGCATTAAGTATTTCCAGATTTTTGCTCGTTTATTTTGGGGAATACTTTGCAAATGGAGCTTGTACCATTCTGGGCAAAGATGAGGCAAAGTATGGTCCTATGATGCCTCACAAAACTGTTTCGTCCATTATTGGAGAGAGATGCAATATTTATAAAAGGTGAAATAATAGGTTGATAAGGATTTAACTCAGAAATCCCGAGTGATGAAGCATCTGAGAGAGGTGTGCTTATTTCAACAGATCTTGATTTAAAGCAAAGGGAAGCTGGTGGCTGAGCAGCCCAGCACCTACTCCCCACGGCAGCGGGGGGAGTTGCATTCAGCGGCAGTGCCGTGTGTTGGCATTCCAGCTCCTGCTCCCAGACAAAAGGAGCTTTCATTTAAACTGAGAGGGATTGAGTAACAAGCCTCCGTGCAACACAACAAACTGAACACAATTGTCTGAAGCGAGGCTCTATTAAAGCATGGGAAATTTGCCATGGCCCCATGATTTATCATTTTAATTGGAATAAGACAGATTCCATCAACGATTACAGAGCAGAGCAGCATGAAATGTATGTTTTTCTTTAGCAGCTGTTATTATGCAGGACAGACAGAGAGCTAAGGTAGGGGCAAAATCACTTTTCAGTGTAAATAGATATCCATCTAATCTGTAGAAGACGTGTACAGGAGAAGGGAAACAGGATCTTTCAGATACAATCAATACTGAAGAAGCAAAATCATGCTTTTTCCAAAGCCGTTATATGGCTACAGCCAGCCTTCCTTACCCCTTATAAATTCCTGTGCTAGTGCTACAGTAATTTCCCTCCACTTCTCGTTGGCATAGTTGAACAAGAGTTTTCAAAGAGTCATTATTTGACCTTCCCAGGTGCTGCTCATTTAAAGTTCCTTTTTATAGGCAGTAAGTTAAGTAGGGATCAATGAGGACCACCACCAAGCAGGAAAAAACGGAATGCAGCTTAGTGTGCCTTGTTATAGATCTGGTGTTTTCATTATGTTAAATTAAGGATTTTAATATTATGCCTCAATGCTGATATAAAAGACCATAATAATTAAGTTTAAGGTTATAATTTTAATTAATAAATATCATAGCCTACTGGTTATTTTTTCCACTGTCTCATAGCCTTTGTGGAAATGACACATTATTGAGCAGAGGAACAAAAGACTTAAAGCAGGTTAATTTTTAATGCAAACTGGTTTTCTGCTGTCAAAAAGATCTCTAATGATCCACTGTTTCCTAAACTGAAGATCACAATTCCATCCTCTGAATACATGCTGATTTCACAGCAGACAATATAAGATTAGGGACCTGGCCATCAGAATGCAATACAAAACCATGTCTGGAAGATAGGCTTCCACTTTGGGACACAGGGAGATGCATGTATCTCTAAAGGTAATCTAAAGAAAACCTAGCAGATGTTCACCTAGAAATGCCTGCAATGGTCAAAAGCCAAATAAAATTTAAAAAGATGGCTGTGCCACCATGATCCAAATGTGAATACTGTGATCAGTTTGGGTAAGCAGTGGTAGAAATGTCTTAGAGGTGAACAACAGATACTGGCCAATTCCTGTGTGAGAACGCTGTATGGATCAAATTTTTCACCTTCGTAAAGATGGGTGTGAAAAAGGCATGCTGGGGATCTACAAAACCCCACAGTTGGGATCAAGAAGGTGAATAGAATTACAATGCATTATTTCTTACGATAAGGGACATCCAATGAAACTGGTAGACAGCAAACTGAAAACAAATTGATTATTTTTTTTAACTTAATGCAGAAGTAACTGAACTGCAGAATTTGGACTTAAAAGTACAAATGAGTTAAGAAAAACAGGTGACAGAAATTCAGGGAGTGTAGGTCCAAAGCTTCCTATTAAACAGGATAATCCATGTGCAGTTTATATTGGAGGAAGAGCTAATTGCTAGCTGTTCACTGGATAGGTCAGGAAAGGGAGGAAATTTGCTGGTTCATGCCTTTTCTTCCATTTTTTTTTTTCTCAAGCAACCGTTGTTGGAAATAGGATTCTGAGCTGTTTCATTAGCTATACATGAGTTGAAAATAAGAAGTTAAATATATGGATTTAAACCACTACAGAAAAAGCACACTTGTATTTTCATTACGGTTAAGAGTGTTCACACAGCTCACCTGACGAGCTGTCATTTTTGAGTGATGAACCATGTCTACTTTTGATTGTCATCCCATATCCTTCACTGTTGTAGCGCAAGAAACTATAAATTTTAGTTCTCAAAGTTAAACTTGTTGCCTAGTCCACATTAATAGTAAAAACATAATGAAGACTAATTCCATGAAACAAATGGGTTTTGATTAAACAAGGTCATGCAGAAATACCAGACAAATCGAAACACCATTTCCCAGAGTTGCGTTCCCCTCTAGTCCTGGAAGAGATTGAATCTGAGTGTGTAATGTATCATAATTAAATCCATTTCTGTTAATCATTTCATCAAAAATACTCTGTCAGTGGTAAATAGTAGGCTAAAGGGTAGGACGCTGACAGTTGCTGTCATGGGTTTGCTAAGTAGGAAAGCAGGAAATCGCCAGACCTCCCTTCTTTCACATCTCTCCCATGCACAGGGGACAGAGAAGAGGTATCTTTTTCCCATGGAAAAAAACCCTTAAATTCTAAACTACCTCCTACACTTTCCTGTGAGTTAAAACTCCAAGTGTATCCTGACCAGCTCTTGGCTCCTCAGTTACCCGCTGTCAACTGAGAAATCTGCAGCACATTAAGAAAGTACAAGTTGAAGACAGCCCAAAGTAAAGTGAATTAAAATGATGATAAATATCGCAAGGAATATAATTTTAATTCAATAAAGCCATTCCCTTTTTATTCAATGCTTTAGCAGAGTTTCCATTCTGAGATGCCAGAGAAACAGAAAAAAAAATGGAAAAGTCAGGGAGAGCTTACATTAAAATACAGTGCACCTTGGTTTGAGCATTTATGGTCTTCTCTTCAAAACCTAACTCTGCAAACAGCATGCAAGTGTAATGTGTGTTTTGAGAAAAAAGCCAAATAAAAATAAAAATATATCACATCTGTCAATCTCTATTTCAGGAAGTGATGCAAGTGAAGTCCACAGCGAAGTGTACCTCCCAGAAATACTCTGCCACCCACAGCATTGTGTAACTTCCCTTTAGCACAAAACACGGTTGGGCTTAGCTACTGTTAGCACCAGTTAATTGCACCCAATGCAACCTCACTGAGAGTTCAAAAAACAACAAACAGATGATGTTATTTCCCTCCCTCTGCAAAAGTGGGTCTGATTAAACTCCTGTTACAAAGCCCTATGATAGCAGAAACAAGTCCTGCAGTTTCTGATAGGAAAGCTGCCTGCTCCATGCTCCGTGTCTCACCAAAATGAATGGAAAGGCTGGTTTGCTTGAGAGCTGTTTGTGTTCTGGACCTTGCCTCTTCCGCACCGCTGGTTCTTCTCTAATTTCAACCTTACTGGTTTTGTTTCATTTCTCTCATTTTCTCTCCCATAAGCTAATTTTCTTTTTGTTCCTTTCTAGTCACAGTTTCCAAAACTGAGTGAACAAGGAAAATGCATGGTCAGGTGACAAAACTCAACACCTGACAGTTACTTTTAGGCAACACTGGTGCAATGATCCCAGCTGATAAGTGACTATATTACATAATTTTTAATTTGGCTGCCACCATCGCAGGTTTTGCATATAAAGCACCCCACTGCATTACCTCAAACTCGATACTTTCTCTGCATATCTACATGGACTATTTCCTGGCAGAGTAACGGCTGCCTCAAAACTATTGCACAAGCAAAGTGGAACTAGAAGAGAGCACATTATTTGACGTTACTTATCCTGCTCTCAGGATATTTGGTTGTGTTTTTCAGTTGCCCTATTCTTGTGAGGCCACAGCTTCCCACCGCTGCTGCAGAAATGGTTCATCTGCTATTGCTTTCTTGCTTTCTGAGCAGGGCTGGTGGCAGGAAGCCACAATTGCTCCCTGTGTTTATCTCTCCCCATCTTGCAGCCCTGACAGAGCGAGTCTATTTGGATAGCAAGAAGCTGTGGTAATAAGCAGCCACAAAATCTAAAAGGGACATTTCCCAGCTACTTGCACTGCTAAGAGTAAGTGCAAAACAAGTCCTTTATAACAGAACAAGTATATTTTTTAATGTGAATGGAGTGAGGAAAAGGAATAGCAGGTTTTGTGTGGGTGCTCTACTTACATAATCTTAAACTAAATCTTCCTGCTTTAGAATAAAAACTCTTCTTCTTCCTAGAGACCATTTTCACTGACAAGGATATTAGCAATAACTTCAAATTCCATTTACAATCTCTACATAATTCATCTTGAGCCTTTCTGTGGGTAGTTCAGAACCCTGCACAGCCCATGTCCCCTCTTTCTCTAGAAAATAGCTCCCATTTCCTTAGGGAATAACAAAATGCCTGCCTTTATGAAACAGCCAGACCCACTTAACCCCTTCCTGGCATGTTTAACACCTCACCTCCAGAAGAGGTGTTTCAAGCAAAGACTGTCATATAGTTACAGAAAACATTTGAAGGGGTAGGTTTAAAATGCAAGCTTCAAACCCAGACCTCAGCTTTCCCAAAGGAGGCAGTGCTCAGACCTAGGACTTCGGTTCAAGGTCACCTGCAGGGTCAGGAGCTGACTCAGAGTGGAGAGTGGGACCAGCATTGCTCCCGGACCTGCCTCCTGCGCTCAGACCACTTCTGTTTTTTTCTCTTTTTAAACAAACAATGCTAGTGACCGCAACACTCTCCAAGAAAGACTAACAAAATGGCCATGAGACTGCTAGCAATAAAGTTATTCTTCTATTTCCAGATGTGTTACTAGAAGCAAAGACAAAATTTTACATCAGCGGTGCTCCTGAAAAGTAAGATTTGATCCTAAAAACATCACCACAGATTTCAGGGGGTTTTCTGCTCACGCACAGCCTAAGGGTGTGACGAGATCAGGGTCCAATTTTTATGCCTCAAGCACCATTATCTTTAGTGGACTTACATTGTAAACAACAAAAAGTACGTTTTAAAGAAGAAAGGGCTATGCCTGCACTCCTGCAAAGGTAAACTCTGCTAAACTCTGTGTACGCCTGTCCTCTGGACATCCTGCGGCCAGCGTGGCCCAGCTGGGCCAGAGACGATGCTCAGCCTCTCTGCAGGGGCTGGGGCTGGTCTGAGGAGGTGTTTGTGCATCCTTAGTTTTTCCAACTGACAGGCAAGATTTGCTGGTGCATTCTGGCTGCCTTTTACCGCTTCAGGGATGCAGAGCAGTCATAAAGTTTAATTGCGTAATTAAGCAGGGTTTACAGTTGCTTTGCGTTGTTGGAGTGCCACAAAGCAGATTGAACAAACTAGTGAAACTGGCCTGTTTTGTTTTGTTTTTTTGTCAGAAAAACATAAAATACATGGGCTAAAGTAACCTAAATACAGAGGTGGGTATAGCTTGTACAGGGAGGCATGTGTTTCAGTGTTGTGGGATGAGTTACAAGAGAGAACCCTAATCCCTCCTGTTCTCTTTACAAAATGGCAGAGAGAGCCCTGGGTGTGTGAGTAAAGCTGGCACAGCCAGGGCTCTGTTGGACCTGTGAGATGGGGAAGCACAGAGTGGCTGGGGCTTCCTGCCACTCTCCCGGGGCAGGGGCAGCAGAAACAACCTTTTGAGAACAAATTGTGGGGCGGGGTGGGGGAAGCATATAAGCATCAATGACGATTTGCAAATGGAGGAGTTGAAACTTTAATGGCGAGTGGAGTTCAGTGAGGGCAGCAGTAGGTGAGGGCTCAGACCAGCTGAGCCTGCAGCTCTGCCTCTCACCGCCTGCTTGTCTTTTACTAGATATCTTCATCGGCCCCACAGCTTTTCTCCCCACCCACCATTGGTGGGTTCCTGTTTCTTTTCAAGCCTCTTGGTTGTGGGGTGACGCCGGATGCATGTGCCTAAGGAGAGGAGAACAGCAAACACTTTAGGGTGGTGGAGGCCTCTAGAGACAATTTCACTACAAATAAAAACTATGGTTATCTAAACGCCAGCAGGCATCTCAGTAAAAGTGGCTTCATGTTCAAGAAAGCTGCCTGATTACTTCCAGGTTAATTTTTTTTTTTTTTTTTAATTTAACAAAGCAGTTTGCTGACAATATAAACTATTGGCTAGAGCAGTGTTTCTCAGACTGCCAGCTGCAGCTACCAGAGGAGCCATGGGAAAGTTCAAAAGGACCAAAGCTCACAAAAAGTTAATCAACTTACAATATTTTTCTACTGAAACACCAATAATTTAAGGCAGTAAGTATTTCTCTGGATAAGTAGGTCGTAACCAAGGCTTGCAGGATTTTCATGGAAACAGACAAATCAAAAAGAAAGCCATGCTTGCAAAAAAAAAAAAAAAAATTGTGAAATGGACCCTGTTACCAGCCCCCAGCCCAGCCCCTGTGGGATGGTGCCCCTTTGGTAGGGCACTGCCTTCACTGGGGTCACCTTCAGCTCCTGGCTCATCCCACCTTGAGGAGCAGACCCACTCCTCCTGCTCCTGGACAAAGTCAGCCTGAAGAGAGTTGTTTTTTGGATCTGCGTCAAAGTTTATTACAACATTTTTTCAAGCATTATTTTGAGTTAGTGAAACTAATGTCAATCAGCTGATTTGTAGTCGTTCTTTAGTGGGGATTAGTAGAGACAAATTTGAGTTCGTGCAAACGCACTTCAGTTTAGCTTTTTCACTATGTAATGATGCGGTTCTCGCTCAGAGGTGATGGAAAAGCTAAGGGAGCTTTAGCATTCGCCCC
The DNA here is from genome assembly GCA_013401315.1 of Balaeniceps rex. Lineage (NCBI taxonomy): Eukaryota > Metazoa > Chordata > Aves > Pelecaniformes > Balaenicipitidae > Balaeniceps > Balaeniceps rex. The sequence goes on from VYZW01004575.1 coordinate 75,098, forward strand.
CATGGCAGCTGGCAGTACTACCGACCCGGTGTGATCCCCGCTTCCATGTCCCAAGGGCACTCACAGCTACGTAGGGCTGCGCGCTAGCCCAGCTTCGCCCTCCCCAGCCCCTACCACCCACACGCATTTAGATCAGCACTGAGTCTGTTCCAGGCTTGTCACAATCCTCTGACAAAGTAAAGAGGGACAAAGGGGTAAAGGATAAGGAGGGGAGAGATGGAAGGAATACATATGTGGAGTGGGAAAGAGATGAATAGATCATTAGCTGAAAAAAACCCCTACCACGGTTTTCAGTTGTATTTGAGAAGGCCTTCAGTAACAAGCACTTCTACAGGACCCCGAGCAGATGACAGAAGTAGCAAAGGTCACTTTAAGTGAACTGATTTCAAATCTAGCTCAAATTAGAAGGACTGGAGGTCTGATCACTAGATAGTTATGCAACAGTCACATGTGAAATCATCAGTTGGTCCTTATAGTCTAGTTCAAGTGGTGTGAGCTGGCACTGTAAAAGATGTAAACCCTCTGTTTGACCTGAATCCTCTGCCCAGTCTTTCCTCTGGAGAGTTGATGCAGGAATAGCACAAAGTGCATTTCGTGATTACTCTCTCATTCCTCTCTCATTCTCAGAACAGCCCACAAAGTGGTTGTTTCTTTTGGATGTTTGGGAAAGAACAAGTACATATATTCTTTAGAGCAGAGTTATATCATTTGGACCAGAGCTACCTATTGAACGGTTGTGACATCACTACTTAGGGACATACGCCAAAAAAATTTGAAATCCAAAGCTGCGGACATTAACAGGAACCTAGAGACTTTAGATAAAATGTGCATCACAAACTCTAAGCAAAGAAGTTTGCACTGACACTGCTTTATAGAAAGCAAGATTTCAGTTGCTACAGTTTCCAAATGGTCACATTTTGCAAGCAATCTATAAAGGCACTGAATTAAAATTAAATCAGGAAGACTGATGGGGACTGTAGAGCTTCTGGTGCTGAAGGCAAGAGCTCTGTGCATGTTCAGTCAGAATTATTGGTTCATTTGTTTAAGTCTTTGTATTCAGAGGATTTGATAATTGCGTAGAGGAAATTCATGCATGCACAGGCTGAGATCACACAGAGACAAGATGGTCTTTTTTCCCCTTTTTCCACAAATGATGGTTGGATTCTTTGTGCTGTTGAAAGGCAAGTATCCTGTCAAGCTCATATGAGATACAACTAACTGCAAAAAATGATGTTCAAAATGATAAATCAATATATTGTATTTTAATATTTTATTGAAGCATGATTAAAATTATTTCTATTAAATGTGAACTGTATGAATGATGTTTTAAAAATTAATACAATATGGAAAATCTCAAGTGTTCTGTTATTTTAATTAAAAAGGTATAAACACCAAATACATTAAAATCAAACTCCCAACAGATTTGAAACCTGGTGCCGTCTATGGATTAAAAAACTATATTGATATCAGCTCCATATGATGTGACAAAAATACATAATTATCATTAAACTGATTTTGGGATGATGGAAGATTGTGAAAAGTTATGTTGATGGCTTATATATCTAAAATGTCACTGAACATGGAATGGAATTACATGGTAGAGATTATATGGGACTTTTTTGTCAAAATACTTTAACTTTTAAAATAAACTAGCAACTGAGTCCAGAATGCACAATAAACAGACTTGAAGAGCTTTTAAGTTCAGAGTATCTTCAAATCCAATGGAGTACATTCTTTCAGTCCTTAGTACTCTGCTGCATTTGTCCCAAGCACAACCCTGGCCTGTCTGTGAGAAACTTGCCCTGTTTGCTTTCAGCTCCTACCAAATAATGGGTTTGCTGGAACAGAGAGGGCTACTCCACTCGATACAGAGCATGCTGGATAGAAAATAAATGTTCCAAAGGCTTCCAGTGATAATGAACAGAAGTCCTATTTTCAGAAGTTACAGATACTTTAAAAAGTCTAATCTAATTAACTTTCAATTATATATAGACTATGAATCTATGTCATTCTGCACACAGAACTCAGGCTCTTAAGTTCCTTAAAGGCAGGGGTTCTGTATTCCTTTGGGAGGTAGGCACCTACATGCCATACACATTTTAAACATTTTTGAAACCTGGGGTTCATTTCCCATCTAACTACTGATTTCTGTGTGGTATAAAATCGCCAGAGTATTTTGTGAATTGTCATCTGTACTCATTCAGCTGGGCTTCAGCCGCTCCAAGAAACTGTTGCCCTGTCTGGTGGAGGTCAGTTCACAAGTATTTCCATAGTTGTATTACTCTCCAAACTCCTTCATTTGACAAGACTGCAAGCTTGCATCAACAGTATCTTCTACTGTGCAAGACTACAGGCGATGATCAGTGTGGGAGGATTATTGCTCAGTGTTCTGAGTAATACCTTTCTTTGATGCTGTATGGTTGATACACCATATTTTTATTCCTCATGAAGAAAAGGTGCCAAACTTGGGGATTCCCATGGAGCCCAGAGCAGCATCTGACCTATGGAAGTGAAACAACATCCAAGGTGCCTGTTAGAGCATGAAGGGCCACCTACAAAGCATGCATAGCTCACGCTGTGAGAGGTGTCTTGCAATGGCAAGGGTAGTAGTATTTTCCCAATCAGTGTACATTCAATCTCTGCATTCTGTAACTAGAGGAAAATCCTACTTCGTTTCTTTTACAGTTTGAAATGCATATGGGTATCGTGTTCTGTAGGGGAACTACCATTTCTATGTTGATGTGCTCAGTGTTTGGGGGTTTTTTCCCAGTTCAGTTTTTTCTCAAATTGAGATATTGTATGTTTTCCTTGGTTTTGATTGCCATAAATTAACTCATTTTTATTTAAAAAAATATGTACTTTCCTTTTGTTGTGGTTCATAATGCAATGCTAGTGCCATCATTTCTATATTTATTTTGGAAAGATAATACTTTCCAGGAAAAATCAAGAGGTGGTCTTTGCAATGTTTAGATCAGCCTGACACTTTTGCTACCAGTGAAAAAGAAATATTTTATCATCTGCTCTGTATTTTCTGAAGCTTCATAGCTCTACTGAGAAGTCATAACCCTTAAAAAACACTTTCATAAAACCAATAGCTGAACAAGAATATGGATAAGATGAAATTTTCAGCAAAGCTGGAATTTGGATGGAATGTAAATATGAAGACAGTCCAGAATGGATCTCTGTTCAAGAGGTGTTTACAATGAAGGTGCGATTCTTCATACGGAAGGGATAGCAAAAGTTCATGCACCTGTTTTTTTTAAACTGTATTAAGAAAGTCACCAAAGCAAGTTCTCTCGATTCTTAATCTGCTAATCACAATATATGTGTCACTACATGCCACACCTACATTAGGTTGTAGAAATACACTTTCCAGAAATACTTTTTCCTAAGATCAGCAAGAAGCTATAGGTAGCACCATCAGAAAAAAAAATTTAAAAAATCTGGGTCAAAAGCTCCCGTGAAATTATGACATAGGTAAACACTCAAAAAGGAATTGTGTTAAGACATTATAGATCATCAGCTGCTATGACTGCTGTGTTGCTGGAGGCTACCGCCAGTGTAAGGTTTTTAACCCGAGATGTTAACTTTGCATTGAAATAATCTGGAATGCACCTATTGTTTGCCATTCTTGGAGTGGCTGAAGCCCAGCTGAATGAGTACAGATGACAATCCACAAAATGAGGCATTTCAAGGGACCTTGAGATTTTAACAGGTTTCGATGAAGCGGCTTTTAAAAGAGAAGGAAAAGTAGGTATGCATATACTTTACGGTTAATACAAATGTACTTTCTGGGTTTGCAGTAAAAGTAAAAACTAAAGGACTAGAAGGTCAGTGTGGTTAACTTCATAGATACTGAAAAGGAGCGTTAGTTCCTAGTTGAAACCCATCAAATTCTTTCAGTAACAGCCTATTATCTCCCTCTTACTTTCCTCTGTCATTGGTGAACTCCTGTACTGCATTTCATCTTCCTTAGACTAAATTCTTCTGAGCAAGGACTGTATCTTCCTATAAAATTTTATAACGCATAACAAAGGCTGCTTATAATCCTCACTAAAGACTTTGGATGCTACTGCAGTAAAAAGCAACACCATGTACAAGAGCAGCCAGTGAGTATCCCAATGATGTAATTATGATGATATTTCTATTGAAAGGACAATGGACTACTTGATGAGACTTAAATTTGTATGAATGTTCCAGTCCAGCATCATAGGACATAATTATTTTACTTTGTGTGTGAAACCTTCTCTAGAAGAACAAAGTACCTCCCTAAATGTGAACTTTGTCTGCATAAATAAAACCATCTGGTTTGTTGTCTAACCATCTGGTTTGTCTAAAGTTTATAGTCTCCTGAGTGTTATTCACAGGCCCACATATGATCAAGCCTCCACAGACATTTTTATTTGGTAAAAGCTTTCCCACAGCACTTTATTTTTTCTATCTGTTTTTGATCTTGTAAAAAATTGTCATTTTAATACACGTGTTGTAATACTGCATGTGTTTGTGTTTCTGTGAACTGGGTGTAGATCTCCTAGTGGGTACATATTACAGGCTAGATTCTCTTGGGAACACTGGAGGAAAGAATGACAAAAGAGCCATTTGGAGATACTTCTTCACCGCTGTCCCTGAACAAAGGGCTAGGTGAGGGTGGACAGATTATTTTAAAATGCATCAGCTATTAACACGTAACAAGGCACTGAGTACTGACCTCCGTCTCAGTTCAAGAGCGGCAGTTGGTAACAGGTAACAACCACTTTGTCAACCCTACACCAGATGGGGACTCTGCTGAGTTCGACGATTCCACCACTCCTGGCAGATGCAGCATGCAGATAACCTAGCTGTATTCAGCCCTGTGTGAATAAAATGCCTTATTATTTTCCCTTAATGCTACAAGCTGGACAGTCACTACGTTTCTGCTCACTCTCTCTGCTTCATAAACACAAGATTTTCCATCCCGAGCCCTTATACAGCCTTGCCAAAAGGGTTCATTCTCCTTCAGAGTTCAACTGCTCCAGTTTCTGGAGAATATGTCTCAGTTCTCTGGTAGGTCAGTAAGTACACAGCAGTTCACAAGCTCTGATACTTCTGCCTTATCTGCCCTCTTACCACAGGCAATGGAAAATGTTTCACTTGAAACAACAAACAGATTCAAAATCAGAAATAGAAATGACCTCAGTAGAGATTAATACAACTTCACAGAAACCTACCTCTTTCTGCTCTAAACCACGATTGGTGTTTCAGCAAATTAAGCGCATGCATAATTAATAGTCTATTTATGCAGTCAACAACAACAATCACACCTTTTCATCTGCCTAGAAGATAGCAACTTTCTGTATGTGTTACATCCAAAGTGAGATTTAAAGAGAAATGCAAACTGATGCCGTGAAAAGCTGAAAATCAGAACTTGATAGGTCTTGATACCTACAGATCACCGAGTCCGATATCGTATTTGTAATCTGAACATCACTAAACCAACTGGGGCAAGAAGCCTGTATTTTAGAGATATGCAAAAAAGGCGTCCATTTCTATGGTCACTCTTCCCTAAATTTCTTTAACATGGAAAAGTAGAAAGGATCCCAACAGGCCTGTGGAAGCTAAGACCCGGACAACTCTTCTCCCTGCGGAAGAGATGAGAGAGGGCAGCTGGATCCCACTGGACCCTGCTGTGTTTAGTTTCTAAAAAAGGGAACTAAACTGAGAAGCACCCTCCAGGGGCAGCAAAATACAGCAGGAAGCTTGGAGATACCGTTCTGTTCTAAAAAAATAAATTGTTTCATGTACATGATTCTATTTACTTGTTAGCTTATTTGTGTAGCTTGGGGGTACTGGGTTGTTGCCCGGTCAGCTTCTTACAGCTTTGATTCCTGTTGATATATAAAAGTGTGAGTGTATGAGCTCACACGCACATACTTAAGAGCAGCTTCTGTGGATGTACAGGAGAAGAGTTTTAAGTAATTCTAATTTACTGTTGATAAATTTCACTAAAGCCTTGTATACTGCAAGAGAGGTCGAACACAGATGAAGTCATATTCCAAATCCAAGCCCTAGATTTTCAGATTTTATCCTTTAATATATAGACGGATTCTAAAATGAGCGGTTAGCACACCATCACTTTCCAGCTAAACTATGTTAACTGAATATATGCATTTCCAGCCATTGTAAATAAGATGTATGTTGTAAATTTAAGTCACAACATCTTATCAGATTCCAGAAACAAGTCAGGTAACAGAACTAAACCAATGAGCCTTAATGTCTGTCTATATGTTCACATCCAAGAGGGGCTTTGTATTTTTTTTGTTTATTGTACTGAAAGAGCTACCCTATTCATTCAAAACTGAAGTCAAGACAATCATTAATTGTGATTTTCCCCATGTAGCAATGCTAAGAGTGGGTCCTGAGTGATCTATTGTATTGCTAATTATTTACATGCAATAAATTCCAGTGTGAATATGCCTATCACCGTGTCAATTTCTACATTACAAATTGGCTTGTATTTTCAATCTCAGTGTGACATTAACATTTATAATCTGCAAATGGCAGTCAGTATTCACACCAATCAGGATAATCCATATCCTTATGTTCCAGAGCTTATGTTATGGAGCTTCCTTAGAGAAGGATAATTAAATCAAAAATTTTGCTTTAGATTTTAAATACTTTCTTAGGAAAAAAATATTTATTAATATGAAAGTCTTGTGTGATCCTCATTGGTTTTCAGAACATACTTCCAAGAGCTGGGAAGATTTGTTTTCTGGCATGCATCAAACATTTTTCCATTGGTCACAGCATTCTTGCACTAATTGAGTTTAGAAAGCTCTTCAGCTGCTGCCTGGATGAATACGATCTGTGAAAAGCAAGCATCAGAAATAATGGGATCCATTAGCTAATTACGCTTTATCATCAAACACGCATCAGTCGCAAAATGTAATACGAGAACTATATTCTGGTATCCCAGATCTTTCAGATTGTAAGAGCCGCCATAAAAAAAGCACGTAAGTATCTTCTTTCCTGAAATGCTTCATACTTCTCAGTGAAGGAACCCACTGACTTTCAAAAGGTATAAATCTGTACAAGACAGAAGCCTTCTGAAGCGTATAGAGATGATTTTGCTGTCTGAAGTAAAAACTTCAGGGAATACGCTTTATCATGCATGAAATATGAACAAATCTTTTCCCTGGTTAAAATTATCCACTCTGCTGAAAAAAAAAATTGTACAATGTATAATTCAATTGCAAATTGGGATATTTTTGTAGAAGGCATGGATTTTTTTTTTTAATGTGATTATGGACTATGTAGAAGAAATGTTTCTTCCTATTTCCCCTAAATGCCCCTTTACTTTTACATGGATTTTTTTTTAATTTTCTATGACAACATAAATAGAAGTAACTGACCATATTTTGCCATAGCTCTCACCTTTTTATTAATGTTTCAGATAATACATGAGGAAGATAATCTCACTAATCCTCACACTATTTTTCCATGGAGAGCATTTTCTCTCCTCTAAACAGGAGGAAATTTAGTCGCATTACAGCTGGCCTTGTTAACATATTGACCTTGACTCTTTGTTGCCTTACACTGTCAGTAGCTACATACTTCTGTGTTAAGTGGAAGCTAAAATGCGGTCCTCTTGGAATGTTTACCTTTTGAACTTACATGTGAATTTGATTTGAAAGATGACAAGGTCCGAGTGGAGAACCAGCATCATGATTTCACATGGAAATGCAGTCACTTGCTATTTTAAATTCCAAACTACATAAAATCCCAGATCCCACCCCCAACACATAAATAGCAAAAATCTTCAACAGATTTGGCTCCTGCATAGGGATGCCAAATAAAATCTCTGTTAGCATTCAAGTAACAAGTATACCTTTTAATTTCATTGGTTGCACTACATCAGCCTGACAGTATTGGCAGGCAGTGGACTGACACCCAGGTTTTTTTTTTTTTTCCATATGCTCCACACTGGCAAATTTCCAAATGAACAGACACAACACTGCTCCGCTCAGCCCAGCTCACTGACTCTGCTTGCTCCACGTTTGCCCACCTCCTGCCATTCCCTTCCTGCCCTCCTCCCCATGGAGCCATGTTACCTACACAAGGTTTGTGCTCCTGTCGCAAAGTGAGGGAACAACCAGAGACATTGTTGGAGATGTTCCCCTATAGCGCTATACCCTGCTGCTATACCCTAGCTTTTTCCAGCAAACCGAGAGAGCAGAAGTGCATGTGCCTGGTCTGTGGGAGGAGAGTAGGTCACAGCAGCTTCTTACACCACAGCCTGCAATGAGGTCAAAGCAGCTCCAGTGGAGGAGGTCAGTCAGTGAAAGACTCTCAATCCCTTAAAGCCTCACTAAACACCCATGTAAAAGATTTAGTAGTTGTAAGATACTTGTTGGTACAAAGATACACAAGAGATTATCTGTTAGTACCATACAGCATCACCATGAAATCAAGGACCTAGACTTGAGTCAAATCCAAGTATTTTCCCTCCTGTTAGGAAATAATAAAAATGCCCTATCAAGATGGGTTCAAACCTGCCAGCTTTCTCTTGAAATGCTCTTTCTGGTAAGAGTGGCTTACCAGCAAATACACCTTAATTTCTCTGGGCCTGATTATTCACCGTTTTGCATGCTTTGTAACTCTTCACACCGGTGCAAAGTAAGGTTAAAAAAAAAAGGTTGCCAAACAAGTGCCTTACATTCCACAGGTGCAATTATTTTACAAATAAAAAGGAAGTGAAGACAAGAGTCTGCAGGTGGTGCTTGGAGATTATTACCATGTTATTATTTTTGAAACAAGAAGACATATTACCATTTTAAAGTATTCTGTGCTCAGTAAAACTAAGTAGGGATATTGTTAGTGCTTGGACTTTTCTTAAAAATATAGTATCTTACCTGAATTTGTTTCTATTCTGGTATCTTTTTTTTTTGTTCCTTTTGTATATGGTGATATTTAGGATCTAATTCTCTCTTCCCATGTTACAGCCTAATTTCCGTGGCAGGTGGTCTCTAAATGTGTTTTAGCTTCTATTCCCATTTTTATGCCAGAAAGCAAAGGAAACAAGCAGCACAAAGCCTTTAACCTTACTTTCTAGGCTACACTATCAATATATGTTGGTTATCTTCTTATTTTGCTAACAGAAAACAGAAAGATACATCTGTGTAGGCATATCGCTGGCTTTATACACAGGTTCTTCTAGGATGACCATTTTCAGTTCCAGGAAGTGTGCAGCAGATGAACACCTGAATGAGGATGAATTTTGCAGGACCCAAGCAAGCATGGTCCCCAAAGGTAAGATTTACACAAGCAGACATTTGACCCCACCCTGTTTAATGGTGTACTTGGTGTTAAAACACAGGTCTTCATTAGCAGACCTCAGATAATGCCCACGAAAGGAACAGATTTAGATTTGTTTTTCTTTCCTTTAAAAGCGCCCTGAACACCCAACTGAACTCAGTTACTAATGGCTCACCTTTGGGTTGATCATAAGTCTTAGCTGAGCCTTTTTGTCCGAGTGGGTTAATTAGGTATTATGTTTTCTCTTTTTCAACTAAATAACGGTTTTGTAATGTCTAATATTTCAGCTCCTGCAGCTGCTTTCATTATGCAAGTAAAAGATCTCTCTTATACAAAGCCACCTACTTTCACCAAATATGTACAAGCTAAATTGGTTTTGAAATTTCCATTTTTCTGTGAAAACTAACTGAAATTGGCCAACAAGCTGGTGACCATTCCCCTTCCCCCGATGATGGGGAAAGAGCGGATGATAGACACATGTGACTGCATAAACACTGTTCCTTAAGAAACAGCCTTAATAAAAAAAAAAAAAAAAAAAAAAACANTCGGGTCACATGTTAAAGCTTTGTACAATTGGGGGTTTGAGAAGTGCTAAATCTTACACGCTCTGCACAGTACTATTCACTTGAATAGAACTAATCACTCAAATTGCATAAAGCTAAGTGCTTGTTTAAATCCTCACATGACTGATGACTAATGTTCAGTATTTAAAATCCTGTCCAAAGACAAAGGAACTGATTGTTTCATTTGAGTAGTCAACTTTCTAATTTATCATAGTAATTTAAATCTCTATCGTTTAAAATATCTAACAAGCATGACCTTGCTTCATCGATAGATTCTGCTTTTGTCCTTCTGGAAAATTTTGCATTCTAAATACCAAGCCTTAAAAGTAAAATCTTTTCAGTCTGAAAGTGACTTAAATTCCATGTTTTATGACAGGTATTAAACAAGGAAAACAGAGATAAAAACCTCAAATTGATGGTGCTCCATGGATGCCCTGAGTCTAAGAACTCCTTGGCTTGATCTTAAAGCATAATGGTCCCCGACTATTTAAGTGGGTATAAAGAATTGCCTGAATATGCTTCAGTGTATGATGCTAGAATAGGAGGTTTAATGCTTCATCTTCTTCAGCAGTTTACTAACTTTAAAACAAAACAAAATCTTTGTAGTTTGTATTGTTGCACGTCGAGGAGGCACAAAGAGTGACTGTAAGCCTTTCGGGGAAGGCATCATTTTGTTCTCGTTACACCAGAAGCTCAGCTGCGTTCTGCTTGTGACTGGGATACCTAAGAGATGGTGTGCTATGGCATCAACACTACATGTTTTGTAAGTAACTCAAGAAAAAGAACTCTTCGCAGGCTGCACATCCTCTCTGTCCCTCTCAAGAAGTCCTTCAAGCTGCTGTAGTCCATGTCAGAGCTCGGGCAGTGACTGACTTCCCCCCCTGCTTCTATCTTCACCCATTTGAGCTCGGGCTGTGCTGCTCCCACACTGCTGCCCCGGTCCCCTGGATAAGGCGTGCAGGCGCTCGGCCTCCTCCGGGCGGCGCCCGGGCCCCCTCCCGGGGAAAGGCGTCCGCGTTCCTCCTGCGGAGCGGCGGGAAGTCCCGTACGGGCAGATTCAACAGCAGCAGGATTAAGGCAGCATTAAGGTGAGAGAAGCTCGCTTCTCAAAGGGGCACAACGCCTACCCAGCGCTTACGGGGTCTGACGGGACTCCATCACTGTACATAAACAGCAAAAAGTGAGGTAATTCTGCCTCAAAAAAAAAAAAAAAAACAACAAACCGAGCAAAACCGAGGAGGGGGGTAAGAGACGGAGTGACCCTACACCACCGTGCCGAGGGGCAGAGCGTGCCCCAGCCCCCATGCAGCGGCCTTACCAAAGGCCCGGTCTACCCCGTTTAACCCTCCCCAGCGCCTGTCAAGCCTCTCCGGCCAGCAGGGCCCGGGGTCCGCGCCTCTCTGCCAGCGGAGAGGCGGCAGACGCAGCCCCACCAGAAGGAGCCGGAGACGGCGAGGCGAAGCAAAGCCAATCGTCCCCTCCCCGGGGCACAGCGCGGAGCCTCCGGCCCGCAAGGCTCGAGGGACAGCGGTTAACGGACGGCGCGCGCGCGCCTGGGCACCCCGTCCCGCCTACCTCTGGGCTGCCGCAAAGCGCGGGCGGGCAGGGGAGGGGCGGACGGGCACTCTGTCGCACTGCCGGAAGACGGCGTTGCGCTTTGCGGCCCGGTTGCCCCTGAGGAGAGGCTGGGAAGCCCCGTTCGGCCTTTTCCCTGTGCCGCCGCTGAGGGGAGGGTGAGTGTCCGGGGGGCTCCGCCACCGACGACCTCCTCGCACCCTCTCCCCCGGCAGCGCTAACGCCGCCTCCCTCTCTCTTGCAGGAGGAGTCATGCCGGCCAAGGGCCCCCTGCAGAGCGTCCAGGTCTTCGGGCGGAAGGTGAGGCCGGGTCGTCGTGGTCTGCTCCGTCTTCTCCTCGCTCTCGGGCTGGGCTGTGGCCTGTTGCCTTACGCGCTCGAGGTCTCTCGGCCCCAGCTGGGGAGCAGCGGCGTCGGCTTCTCGCAAGGGCCGTGTGGCGGGGCTGGTGCGTGGGAAGGCTGGCGCTGGCGAGGCCTGCTGGGCAGCCCACGTGTCCTGCTCCGTGGGTGCCGGAGCGCGCTGTGTCCCCGGGGCCCTGCGGAAGCGAGGAGAGAGATTTGCTCTCCTAGGGAGTGGGCCCGGGTCCTCTGGGTTGGAGCTCTGCCCTCTCACTCGGGAGCGGCCGCTGCTGCTGTCGTCCCCAGGCCGTAGGGGCCTGGGTCATCATTGCTGGTGTCGAGAGCCATGCTACGGGGTGGTAGTCAGAAGACAAAGTTTGCAGTGCGGGGATATAATGGCTCGAATAATTCTAGGTAATGGGCTCTTGTAAGGAAACGAGCCACAAAAATACCGTGTTGCAGAATGGAGAGGGTATCCTGGCCTACTTATAACTAAATGTTGTAACTATATAGCAGTTGTAACTATAAACCAAATATAACTTTATTAAGGCTGTGGCTTAATATTTTGAGTGAATACCTGGGAATGTAAGGAGTGTACTGTGTTGTCTAGCGTGAGATGTTAATCTAGGGCATAAACCTAAGATTTTTAGATTGTTAAATAGAAATTCACTAGTGGAAAAATGAAGTGCTGCACTAACACACATTTGGGTTTTTAGAAAACAGCAACTGCTGTTGCCCACTGCAAGAGAGGAAATGGCCTCATTAAAGTGAATGGAAGACCTCTGGAAATGATTGAGCCCAGAACTCTGCAGTATAAAGTAAGCATCCACCCAGCCTCCCCCACCACCCTTGGATATTAAAATACTGTTACACGCATAATTGCTTGGTGGTGGAGAAGAATTGCTTCCCTCATTGACAGTACTACATTTTTGGTTGTGTGTTACATGATTACTTGAAATGTAGATGCTGTTAGGAAAATTCAGAAAACTGCCTTTTTAAGACTGTCTTGTTGGGAGGGATGGTGGTGTTTTGCTTAGTTGGATTAATGTATATTAATATAATGTGAAGTATTTTCACATCCATTTTTTTAAATTGAAATGGGTGACTTAAAACCCCTCATTTTAAAAGATTCTTTAGGACTTTAATACAGTAGCTGTTTCAACACTGCTGAGAGAATCTAAAACTGACTAGATAAATATGAAGTGTAAAATAGTGGAGAAACCACCCACAAATTACTTCAGATCTTCAATTTTAATAACTTGATTTATTTTTCTAGTGCTGATGTAATTATGGTATTTTACTTAAACTATTCCTTTGCTCTTAATTCCCTTATACATATGCTTTGCTATTAAGATTTTTGAAACTTTAAAAAAAAAATTCAAGACTTCAGTAAGTTTATTTTACAACAGTACTAGTAGATGTCAAAGAACTCTCCAAGAGGTGTGCATAACTTGGGGATGTGCTTGTAAAATCAAGGTTCTGTTTTTCAGAACATTTAATAACTTCACATTTGGTAAACCTACTACAAGCTCTAATCCTTGTTGTCTCTGATCACAAATGGATTTTCTTAACTGTGTTTTGTTTCTCAGCTGCTTGAACCTGTCCTCCTCCTGGGGAAGGAACGGTTTGCTGGTGTTGACATCAGAGTCCGTGTAAAGGGTGGTGGCCATGTAGCACAAATCTATGGTATGATTTTCTGCGGGGTCTTTGGTGTGGGCTAGAAGTCAAGCCACATTTTTAAGAGGCTCGAGTTTAGTAACTTGCGCATCTCAATGTTCTGTTTCTTTTTCACTTATTGTTAAGGGCTTATTGGTTGTATTCTATGTGCAGAGCTGTAACATCTAGAGTAAGTTGAATAAAGTAAATTGATGAAATTCCGAGGAAATGTGAAGAAGTCATCTTTGCATCTTGCAGTGTAACAGGACAGTTGAAGCACAGCTGAGCAGAAAGCTTTTGGGAGGGGAAAAGGGGATTTATCATTAGAAATTTTACCTTTAGTTGTAAATTTCCATGTTGTTCAGAAGCATCTTTCAGCTGACCTGCAAAGCTAGGTAGTTTTTTCCCTTGCAGAGCAGATCGAGAACATGCTTGCATTAGCTGTTGATGGGGTTGCTCTTTACGAATTATAGATTTGTTCTGCTGCTACAGTTTGGGTATAGGTTAGTGAAGTGGAGCTGAAGCTGCATGAAGAGCAGCAACATGTTTCAGTCTCAAAGTTGATTGCATTAATTTTTTCAGAAAATTCAAATTTTCACCAAAGTCCTGATCTTAATGTTCTGACAGATAACAGCCTAACAAAATCTTTACAGTTCGCCCATACTCCTGGTTTGAGTTTGGATGACTGCGTTACAGGCTTGTTGTATTGAGGTGTGCTAGAACTGCTCATACCATCCTGTTGTCCCTTTTGCCTCCTTAGTCTTTGAATACACTGATCAGCTTTATCCTCGTCGAAAGGCATAGACATTCCAGAGGATTGTGTTTCTAAGGATTTTGCAAGTTGAGTGCTTGTAGGTAGAAGATGAACCTATGTTAGTACTTTGAAGAGAGGGTGATCAAGACTGTCCTTGTACAGTTCCTTGGCTAGCTGGCAGTTGTCAAATCAACAAATGAACTGTGGGTGGCCTCTTGGCACAGATTTCTTCAGATTTGCCAAAGTAAAGGTCATGCGGAGTATGTGGGAGGGGAGATTAAGGAGGGAAAGGACAATTTGGCAGAAAACAAGACAGCAAGTTTCTGAGATAACTGGCACTTAGTGTTAAAGTTTTAAACACATTTGCAGTCCTTACTGATCCATTGTCTTTTTTTAACAGCTATCCGTCAAGCTATTTCCAAAGCATTGGTGGCTTACTATCAAAAGTGTAAGTTGTTTTGATTGTTGTATTAGCCTTAAGTGGAAATGTATGGCTTCTGGTAGTTTTGGTGCAAAAAATGTTAATATGGATTTGTTCCATGTGAAACTTCTTAAACTGAAGATTTTTTTTTTTTTTTCTAAACAGATGTTGATGAAGCTTCCAAGAAAGAGATCAAGGATATTCTAATCCAGTATGATAGGACTCTGCTGGTTGCAGATCCTCGCCGTTGTGAATCCAAGAAATTTGGAGGACCTGGTGCTCGTGCGCGCTACCAGAAGTCTTACCGTTAAAATTGTTCTACAGTCATGTGACAGCCAATAAACATAAAGAGAATTTGATAAACTTCATGTTTCTAAATTGCGTTTTTCTCTGTGTGTAAATAGATTTTTTCACTGTGTGCTAACTTAAGATTGATACACAAATTGATCGGTATTAAAGTAAAATCGGAGGGCTGTTGGGAGTTCGCTTTTATCCCTTCATTGTAAGTCCAGATAGATAGGGTCTTGGGAATAAAGCAAAGCTTCCTCCTGTTGATCAATGTGTGGTTGTCAGAACATAAAGAAGGCTTGCACCCTGTTTCTTGTGGGTACGTGCAACAGTGTAGCAGTTGATCAAAGCAGAGTTCGATCTTCTCCTTTCTGGTAAATCTTAAACAAATGTGGACCTTTTGCAGTACCTGGATGGCCACTCTTCATGGCGTTACGAACCAACGTGAGTAGCCCATGTTCCTCCCATGTGAAAATGTCTGTCTCAGCCTGGTTACAGACCTAGTCCATAATGCACAAGAGTCTGGATCTGACTCCTAGCTGGTAACTTGCATATCATGTGTTACGTGACTTGCTTTAGTATGCCGCCCTAGTGTAATGCAGCATTAAGCATCTTTCCATGTACGCTTCAGTGCTGGCAGTTCGTGTTCTTGCAAAGGACTTCTGTTTTCCTTGTACTTTCACCTGAAATACCACACTGAGGGTGAAGTTCCAAACACTGCTATGGAATATTATATGGCAATGAGTGTTGTCTGTCTGCATGAACTGCTTTTGTTTGTGGTTGCTTAGTGGTTAGTGGCAAGGAATTTACCCCCTTGAGGGTAACTCCCTCAACATAGTGCTAAAGTGGGTATTCAGGCAGCTGTTGTAATGTTTGTATTTAAAGTTTACATTGTCAAAACCAAAATAATTATGGGGGCAGGGGAGAGAGGTTTGTTGAACTCTTGCTGTACCAGATAATATGGAGGCGGAGTTTTCTGGATTAGTATGTCTAAATGTAGGAAACTTTTTTTTCCCCCTTTAAATAACAAATCCCATATATTCTGTTTCAAAAATAGTATGCTGTAAATGTAAAACATAAAGAAGATTTTGTGTTACAGTTAAGATTGGGTCTAAATTATTCATCCTTCAACCACATGTTCATGGAGTACAAGCACAGAGGGATGTAGACCTGGAGAACAACATTAAATGACTTAATAAAAAGAAAAATCCCCGTGGAAGTCAGGCAGTTGCTTATGTCATGAGCTAGGTGAGGCAATTTGAAGGCCTTAGGGAAATAAGTGGGAAAAACCTGGAGTTGAAAATATGACTAATTTCCAAAGATCTAGCTAGGGGCTGTGTGTATCAAACATGAAAAGAAATGTTGGAGAAGTTCCAGTTTCTCGTCCGTTGAAACTGAAGATTTTTGTTCTGGAAGTGATCTCCTGGGGACAAAGAAGAAGAGTAAAGTTCTGAGTAAGAGATGGGATGTGCCAACAAAAGGCTGTTGGAAAGGCTAATTCTGTCCCTCAGAAGAGTTGCAAGTAATTGAGTGAGGCCTTGGCTATGAGCTGACCCAACAGGCTTGGGAACAGCCCTGGACTGTCATTTCCTATGTTTGAAAACCAGTTTGGAGAGGAACTGGAAGAAACATTGGAGACAAAGCAACTGAGAGCCTAGCTTCTGCTGTATTGCTCTCGAAGCCTGGTCTTTTTGTGTCTATCGTACGTTTGTACGCCAATACCGAAATTGTTATAGGAGCACCTTGGTACTTGAGATTTTTGTTGGGCTTTCTATTAATGTGGTATTTCTTCTCCCACTTATTTAATGGTAGGTCATTTCAGTGTACTTGGCCAACACAAAGGTAAACCCAATTTTGTGAGTTGGGTTGGGGAATTGTAAAGAAGTGTATGATTTTGCCCTTTTGCTCTAGTTTAGGAAAAAAGGTGCTCGTGGATTTTTATAGATGTTAACATTTGTTATGATGTCTCTGCTTTTTCTGTAGGAGGATGTTTAAGGCATCTTCACTGAAGTGTACTTATTCAAGAGTTAAATGTGTAACTTGAACAAATTCCTTCTGAAAAGGAATTCTCCATCCATCTCCCATTTTAGCTGTCAGCGTCTGCCACAAAATACTGCATTACATGACCTGAATAGAAGTAGAACACTCTTGTTCAAACCCCTCACCCTCCCATTGAAGTGGAGGGGACTGTTGTATATTCTATCGCCAATTTACATACCAGGATTTTTTGTCTTAGATTAAGTGAACAAGATATTCTATTCCAGACACTTGCTGTCTCTTCAGCAAGATGCATGGTTTGCTTTCCTCAGTCCCCCCTTTCTGCACCCTCAGACCTGACCCATTTCTTGTCCAGTGAGTTCCTCAGAGTTTCTACCTTGTGGTAGAGTTGCTTGCAAGTTATTCTAGCTTTTGGGCTGCTGAAAACTATGATGTTCTGCCTCCTAGCCTGGCTTTCTAAGGAAAAGATGCTGTGCAGGGCTAACTTCAAATTTGATTACTTGAATTCCTATGAGTGTTTGTGAAAACTGGCATCTTGATAGATGTTAATTAGCTTCAGCTGAGGAAAAATAAGCCTTTTAGTTGTTTGGCTCGTGTGGTGACTGAAAAGCAATGGCTCACTCATTGCTTAGGAAATACGTACTGGCCTGCCAGTTGACACATATGTACCCTGTGCTGTGGCTTGTCCAGAACTGATTCTTGCCGAGCTGTTAGAGCGATCGGATGCAGGGAAAAAGAGAGGACACAAAGTTACTGTGGTCTGAAGCTCAGGGAGGCAGCGGGAGATGCAATACCTGAAGCCAGTAACCTTAGGGGTGGATTTCACAGTTATGGGGAGACCTGATATATCAGTTTTTCTGCCCACAGAACAGCTTGTAACAACTGGGGATTTTTGTTTTGCTGTTCTTTTATGGAAAGGCTGAAAATAAAACTCGCATTGCTACTAATATATCCAGAGATGATATCTGCAAGTCATTTCTTCAGCCAAAAGGCTCTTAACATAATAAAAATGCTTTCTGAACTGAACTCTGATCCTATAAAAATGCTCCATTAATCCTGTAGAGTGATGTCATCCCCACAGACTTGCTTTCTAAATGAGAACTGTTCATGGAATCGGCCTGGTGTCTGCCTGGGTGGCTGAAGATTTTTATTCTAGGTGGTTACTTACTGATCGCCCACTAGAGGGCTTAACTTCACTGGAGAAGTGTAACTACCGTGAAGTTTGAAGGTGTAAGGAGAAAACCTGTTCATAAAAATGATTCCTTTCCTGATGTCCTGATTCTGCAGGGATGGCAATCAAGCTCTTGTCATTGAGCACTGAGAGACACACTTCCACAAAGAAATAGGAACAGTTTGGTCTTCAAGTCCCTAGCAAGGTTGTTGAGCAGCTGTGGAGGTGGTTCTTGGAAAAGAAGAAATGCCCCTAACCTCGTATCATCCAGCTCTTTCATTAGTTTCACTGATGCTAATCCTTAGGAAGATCAGGTGCACACATCAAAATGTGGCCTCACTTGAATTCTTTGTTGAAAATACCAGTTCAATGAAGGCTGGAGTGTGAGCTCTAAAAAGTACCGTGTTTTCTTAATGATGACAGTGGGTCCGATTCCAAACCAGGGCAAGCTTGTACCTGTAGCACTGAAGGCAGTTATTTTCTCACCCGTTGTTTATAATCCTGATAAACTGTGTAACCTGTGTATAAAATTAAGTCTTCTCAAATGTTATGTTGGAAAATTTGGGGCAAATTAATTTTGACTGTAATACACAAATATATTAACATTGAAATGTTTAAATTTTATTTTTAAAGAAAAATCTGTAAATTAAAAATGTAACACTAGCATTTTTTAAGGATGGACCAGTGTGTTCTGCATCGTGTTTGTTTTCTTACAACAGTGATTATTTTCTAATGCATTTTTTCTGTTCAAATTTTTCAGAAGTCCCAATCTGCAAGTATTCTACTACTTGTGTAGATAATGTGTGTTGTTGCCTTGATATAATTTGATTAATTTTTTTTAATCTCTTTCTTAATATAGACCTCTGAGTTACAGTTCAGTGTACTTGGCTGAATAATTCTTTTTTCTTATTAGCTAACATCCTTCACGTCCTTGGGACTGTGCTGTTTCCTATGCTGCCTTGAGCAGAGATATCCAGACCTAACGAAACCTATTGCTCTAACTCTTACAAAGTCCCTTTGCAGCTGATGAGGCTTGGCCTACTTTCCAAATATCAGAAGTTAAACAACTGTGAAATACTAACATGCACCAAATATTCCCTCAACTTTGCTATAGAAAAATTGTGGGGGAAAAAAAAGAAAGGCTATTTTTGATAGTTTCTGTTAAACCAAAAGTGTTCATTTACATTAATGGAAAGATTTATTTGTGAAGCTACATATGAAGCATGGTGGGAAATATGGTCTTGAGGAAGGGAAGAATCCCAGATCAAATTTCTCAGAAGAGTTTGAAACAGTTTCTAAACCAGACTTAGCTTGAAAGTAAGACAAGACGGAGATGGGTACTGGAATTTGGAAGCTCTAATGCTTGTGTTCATCTCAGCTTGAGAGCAACCTAAGGTATCATCCTCTAAGAGTAGGTTTATGACAGGGTAAAATGTTGAGTAGCCTCTGCTACCTCCTATAAGATAGGTGCCCACATAATAGTTCACAGTCTGTGAGTATGACTACATCAGTGTGTTAATTTGGATCAGGAACTCACTTCTTTTGCTTCTGTTTGCAGCCTGGAGTGGTTTTGGACCACATGGAGCAGATGAAACTAAGCTGGGAGATGCAGTCCAGCTGCAGATAAGCAGCCAGTCCATGGGACCAGCCCATAGCTAGTTACAAGTAAAAACAAAGCAAAAAACCTCTTGAAATGCGAATTATGTGAATGTCTGCTTCTCAGATCCAACAGTAATAAAAATAATTCTTAAAAAATACTCCAAACATAGTGTAGTGTTATAACATGTATCAGTTTGCAATAAATATCCTTGGGCTGCCAGTGATCCTGAACCTGCATGGGTACTGTTGGCTGCTGTGTGGACACAGGGTTTTGTCTTTGTCTGTGGTTGGAGAGGTTGAGTGTTTTCCTTTGCCTTCTCTTCTAGTCCAGCTGGGGAACAGGAAGGAGAAAGAGCTAGAAGAAATGATGGGAGAGCTTTTTACCTGAGAGATGCCATCAACTTCTGAATTTTATTTTGGTCCAGACCCACCTTCTGTAGCGTGCTTAGAGGGTCTCGCAAAGCACATCCTAGGAAGAGTGGAGAGTTAGGCAAAAGATAGGCTTCACAAAATAAAATGAGTAGTAGCAGTTTAAATTAGCATTATATGTGTCTTTAAAACTGTCCTTTTTAATGATTCTGTTAATGTTAGGGTAAAGCAGGTAAGGTTTTTCTATTTTAAAATATGATCATTTTTAATTTTGGTGAAATTACATTTTTATATTGTAATGAAAATTGGAAACAAAACCCATTGTCCCTGTTGACTTCTTTCTCCTTTTTGCTAATACGAGATTTTCATAACATGTTTTATTAAAAATGAAATATAATCATCCTCTGGGAAGCCTTTTGTGATATAAGCAAACTATATACAAAAATACATCTAAAATAGTCTTAAAAATCCAGCTGTATTATTTAATGAAAGTTCATGTCTCTCCTTTTAGAACAGATTAGGAACATTAATATGTTAATCTCTAAAACTATCTGGTTATAATTTATACAGTAGCACCATTGCAGGGTCTTGCAAAAATATTTCGCTGTAATAGGCAGTAAAGGGCAGCACTCAGCGCAAGCCTTGAAGCACACAAAGGTGTGTGACGACTGAAGGAACTCTCAACCCATCATGACATGGCAACATTTCTATGTCATTGTCTGCTATGTTATAAAGGGCCGATTCAATTCAACAGAAGAGTAATACTCGCAGGTCTAGTGAAAGTGTAACTAATACAGACCGAGGAGTTACCATGCATTACTAATGAGACACATGCAGCCAGAAAGTTGCATGCAACGCTTGCAGAGCTGTGTGTAGCTACCAAGCTTGATATCTCCTTTTCTTTTCCTTTTTTGCATTGCATTATTTTAAATAACGCATCCAACTATCTAACTTTTGAAGGATTTAAACACACTGTAGAAATACATAGTTCTAAGATGCCATCGTAATCAAAGCCATTAATTTGGATAAATTTCCTATTACTAAGTTATACTGAAATGAACATCGTGGGAAAGCTCAATTTAATGATACCATGGAGTATATTCTTGCTTCATTCACTGCTGTCCTCTTTGCAAGGTAAGAATTTTATTCCATTTTTGTAGTAATGCTAACTTTTAAAGAGATTTTTCTAAATATTTTAATAATACTGCTCCTTATTTTTGTATCATTATAAAGAAATTTTTTTGACACTTGCTGGAATTCATAAATAAAAAAGTTTTGTAACACAGGTTAAAAAACTATATGTCACCATTCTCTCTCACTGGTGTAGAAATTAAAATATAGCTCTTTTTTTTTTAAAGGTACATTTTTATGTCTGAAGTTGTTACAAAACAATTATTTAGGAACGAAATTTAAGTTTCTTGTCTTTCTTGCCGTTATTGCCAGATGAATAAGCATATAATGATTTTAAGTGGGGTATGATTTTGTTCGATCCAGTCTGATCATCTGGAGCTTGTTTAAGCATTTTTAGAATGCTAGGGTAAATAATCACTCTTCTGGTTGTAGAAACAATCCTATTTTCTATGTAATGCAAATGGATCTTGTAGACAGTTTTCTTGTAGCAATTATAAAGATTTCTAAGGCAATATGAGAAAGAAGGTTTTTGTTTGTTTGTTTGTTTGTTTGTTTGTTTGTTTGTTTTTTAAAGCATGGACACTAGAGCATTTTAAGTGGATTGCAACTGAGTTTTACAAGTAACATTCAGAAAATGATTATAGGTAACCACCCTAGAAGCTTGATTCTGGAAAGCTCTGAGCACCTCTTGTATTTTATCAGCTTTGGTCTGAGCCTCTGAAGAACTATGAACTCTCTGCTCTTTTTCATGGTAGCATGTACCAGAACTGAGACCATGGAAACTTGCAGGCGATGAGTACTTGAGAGAATCAAACTCTCAGGAAGGAAAGCACGTAGTGCTACATCCCTTGGAAATGGAAAAAGTTTGTGTAAAGATGCTCTGGAAAACTTAGGACCATTAAAGAACAAAATTCAATAGTGTTGTTTTAAACTTGACAAACTGTTGTTTGCCAAGTGCAGAATGAGGCTGTAGAAAAAACATTTAACGTGATGACTTTTTAATCTACAGGATCTTATTGCAAGCTTTCTCTTTTGAGAAGAACTTCAAGGTAAGTTTTTATTCCTTATTTGTCAAGTCCTACAAACAGAACAAGAATGAATGTGTGACACAGTGCAAGTTAGAAAGTAAAATATAGCCTTGAACTCGACATGTAAAATGTCATGTACGTGTACGTTGGATGTGAAACACACTTTCAGAATGTTTACAACTCTTTTCAAAGAATTTTCATAAAGGGCTGGTTTGAAAAATGGAGGTCCTTATGCAAAATGATACTTCTATGGTCTCGAAAAAGCTTAAAGGAATAATGGAATGAAACCAGGATGAGATCATGATTTCATGACTGGAAAAATACATTAAATGAATACCCTTCTACAGTTTTAATTGCATGATAAAATCCTAGCTGCTATTTGAAGCACAGGAAAGTAAGTGTTATACAGCCTTAAAATAAACATTTTCGATACAAGTTTTCATGTAGAAGCTGAAATCCAAACAAAACCCAAACTAGGGAATGTTCCTGATCCCATTGAATTAAATGGGAACTATGCTATCAATTTCAATGGAAGCATCCAGTCGGACATAGCTTCAGATGTCTAATGACCTCTAATACATCTAGTGAATGCACATGCATGTCAAATGATATGCCATTTTGGACTGTTGATAAAACTAAGTTTGATGCCCTTGTTTCTAAACTTAATCACAAATTTAAGTCAGCTACAGCTGGAGAGTCATCTCTTGCTATTAAAAGTACCATCACAGTATATTCAAATAACACTTGGGGGAACTCGCAGCCACTCACACGCAGAGTCGAGTAAATATGAAGCCACTTTACAATTTTGTATCCTGTCAAGTAAGCCTATTTTGCTTATTTACGTCTCCCCCACAAGCTCCAGGTACCTCCCTGTCCAAGCAGAGATCGGAGTGCTGCCCAACTCTGTAAAATGAGACCACAAAAAGAAAAAAAAGAAAGAAAAAAATCACCTTTTAAAATATTAACCCAAGAAAGACCTCTTTGATAAAGTGATGGTAATCAGAGAGAAACACTTCTCTCTGGGGAGCTGCTTATTCAGGTTGCTCCAGGGACCTTTGATTATACAAGATCCTTTTTGTTTTCTTCCAGAAATGACTTTAATGCAACTCGACAGAAAAGAGATCTCGTAACAGCCGAGGTAGGTTATACCTCCAAAAGCGTGAGGGAGGGCAAACCCTCCCCCCTTTTCTGCTCTGGGCCTTTGCCGTCCTTACAAAGGAGCCTTTGTGGGGAGAAGGGCTGTGGTAACAGGAGGACAGTGAGGAGGAGCACCTACTCCTTATGTGCTTGTCCCCGGCCTGAGCCCATGGCCCATGCCTTGATTCACTCTCAGCAAAATGCCTGGTGGGTGATCCACCCTGACGAGCCGACTGACGCACACCATGGGAAATAAAACCATGACGCCTCTGTCTTTTGTGAGGGTGAACAGAGAGCCCTGGAAAGCTGTTAGTGTTTGGTGAGAGGCAGAATGGCGGCGCCACCGGCAAGGCTCCCTCCTGCACGTGGTACGGTGGCGGCTCTGGCCTGTCCTTGGTTCCCACCGCCCTTGCCCACTGCTACCTCAACACTGCATCCCGGCAATGTTGCACTGAAATTTAGTAGTAAATAGGGGAATCTGGTACACGTCTCAGGCTACAGAGCCCAAGCAAGGGTTATAACACCATTCCATGGGGGCAGGAGTGAAGCCCAAGGCGGTCCCTCCTCTGGGTGTTGTGGGGAGCCTGCAGCCAAACCATGGATGATTTTCCGCGAGTCCCTTTGAGATCTATAAGTCTCCTGACCAAGTCAGAAGGTAGCTGGTGTGAAACACTGCGCTAAGGCAAACCAAGCCTCTGAGGGAACGGGCCCTTGGGACCGATGGTGTCCCAGGAGGGCCTTCAGCAGGAAAGTGTTGTCGCAGCAAGGACACTACCTACCCGAAATAACACAAAGGCCAAAAGCTGCTTTCCTGAGGAGGACGGCTCAGAGTAAGTATCAGGGGAAATGGAAACAGGTCTTGTGCAGGGAGGGAAAGGATCCTCTCAGGCTAGTGATGGGCTATGGGGACCCGGAATAGTTTTGGTGCGGGGGCCTTCCAGGTGGTGATTTGATGAAGTCCATTTCAGGTTGATTTTACACAGATTGTACTACTTGGATGCATCCCACAAAGTATTTTGAGTTGGAAAAGGGAAGTTTTTATGTCACTGTATGAGGCATTAGTGAGACTTAACCTAACCTGTTCCTTGCACAGTGCCGTTCACTTTGAGATCCATTAGTTCAAACTCCAGACATAGAGAATGACTGGTGGCAGGAGGGAAGAAAGAAATTAGCTTACAAGTGAAGACTTAAACAATTTGTTTTGCTTAGTTGTGCAGCTGAAGGCTGGTGTATACATCTGTGGGGAGCACAGAAGTGTAGCTGTTTTCACATAGTACATCACAGAGGGAATAAATAAAAACCACAGGGAAGAAGAGCTATTTAAGCAAAAGGGCCAAGCTTTATAAAACAAAAGGATTTAAACTGGGAATGAATAAATGTAAGAGGGAATTATCTGACTACCCAGCACTTCACCCTGGTAAACTCTCCAATCAGACTAGTTAGGGCAAAAACTCTGGAGTACTTTCAGCTTGGAATGGGATCAGCTCTTGGAAGGGACGATGCAATGTGACAAACTGCAGTAGTGGAGCGCTGGGTCAGATCCAGGGCTTCCTTATAGTCCAATGCTCCCCATTTCCTAAACAAGACAGGAAGCAGATCAGGCCTCCTCTTTTGTTTGGGATGAACTGAAACACAGTTCTGAAGGATCTCAAGAAGGACATGAAATCCATTGCAGCTGGAGTGGCCACAGCAGGATGATCAGGGTGCAGCACAGACCATGAGTTAGGGGAGAGGAGGAAATGGAGGGATATCACATCTCCAACTATTGGTATTTGACCAAAGTGAAAAGAGCGCAAGTGCTCTCCATCCCTTCACTCTTCCTTCCAAATATAAATGCAAAACTCTTCAGGTGGAGGCCCACTGGTTCATCGGCACTGGAGGGCATGGAGAGGAGGCCAGTGGTGATCCCACAGCACAGCTGTATCCCCCACCCCGTCTCCCCAAAAGCCGTGCTTCCCATCCCTACGGTGCTGATTGCTGCAGTCACTGACTTCACCACTGGCCCAGGCTGCTGATCCCTCCTGCAGCAGCCGCGGTTGTGCCATGTGCTGGCTGAGCCGCAAATTACTCTTCTGTATTAAAAGTCCCAACCCAATGTTAGGCTGCAAGGCCTCAAGCTCGTATTGACTCATTTGTAAAGCACAAACACCCTGATTTTGCTTTTACATTTCTCTGACAGATTCAAGCTGCCTCTCCTCGGTTGCACCTTCATGGGGCCTTGATGCGGAGTCCGCCAGGAGGTCAGTGCCACGCTCCTCACCTGCAGGAGGAGAGATGGTCCTGAAAATACTGTCTTCCTACCAGCTCTCCTGTGTTACTGTGGGTTGTGGAAGCCCTCCTCGTTATGTCCCCTACAAAACCCTGCCCTGTCACATTTTCTCATTTTGTCACATTTTCTCATGTTATCCATGTTAAATCATGGAAAATTCCTGTTAAAATCGTACTTTCAAAATAATGCCTTACAACTAAATCTGAACAGCTAACTAAGCCAATCCTTTGATTTTTTTTTTAAAAGTTTAGTTCCACTGCAATTTTTCTTTTCTGTCACTTTTTCTGGCTTTGGCAGAGGATGTAAGTATGTCTGAGAGGCATGTAACTGGTTATGGGAAGGGACAGGGGTGCTCAGGCAATGAGCACGCAGCTGCTCCTGGAGGGTTTTAAGCATTGTACAAACACGTAAGGCAGGTCCAAGTTACAGAAGTTGTTTTGCAGAAAAGTTCATTGTGTGCAACCGAACTTTGGTATCCTTCTCGGAAAATACGTATGCCTGGGTAGGTGATTTCTGTTGTGTTTTTCCATGTAAATGAATATATGTGATTTTACAGCTCACAGTTCTAACAACAACAAAGAAGTTTTCCACATTAGTGCTGTTCTATAAACAGTATTTTCTGCTTTGTCGGTATTTTCAGAGTATCTGTGTATATTTGGAAAGCAACTCTTAAATGGAAAAAATTCAAAACTAAGCATGGAAAGGAGTTTTCACAGTGAAGGCTGATGTTCTTAATCATTGGTAACTTCTGTGTGTGCTTTACTGTAAAGGTCCCATTTTGTGCCCATTTAATGTCACTAGCAGCTTTACCATGGCTTCATAGGGAGTGGAAGGGCCTGTTTATTTCATTTACTTCCTGCTTTTTGCAACGCTTTTTTAATCTCCGTCAGCAAGATTGTAAGCATTTGTATCTAGGGTTTTAATCCTCCCCCAAGAAGGAAAGCAACTATCTGCAAAACCTGATGAAATTTTGCTTTGCGACTACCTTTCTTCTCCACTTTTGGGGAACTATGATTTAGACCCACCTCAGCGAATGTGAGCGAATGTAGATGGCAGTGTGGTCTTAGCTTCCAAACAGACGATAAAACCCTTTAATGAAACTGCTTTTGGAAACAATTACTACTTATAACATAAAACAAACCATTCCCATGGAGTCTTAAGTCTCTGACTCTAGTCACCTCTTAAGCAGAAATAACCTTTTAACTGACTTTTTTTAGCATGGGGGGAAGGTTATTTATAATTGGTTTTGACTCTGTAAATTATATATTCTGGACTGTTCATAAGCTGAATGTACCCTTTGCTGTAATGCTTAGGAGGGAGGAGCTGAACATATGTATAAATTGTGCTGAATTTGGTCAATTAGAATAATCTGTGTCCTGTGTATTTCGAGATCAGCAGGACTGGGATTTGGTTTCTTTACATGGGAACGTGACCTTTTGTTTGCTGGGAGGAGGCTGACCTTTTGCTCCTTTGTTAGTTTACAAGTCTCAAACCAAACGAGAGAGAACCTTGCTTCTCTTTTAACCACGGAACACAAAGAATAAAATTAAGTAAATGTTAAAAACTGGAGATTGGTGTTGGTTAATTTTCTTAGCTAATATTGCTGCTTATGATTTAACAATAAACAGATTTAATATGGATCTCTCAGCCTGTTTGCAAAATACTGTATCAACTAAAAGGCTGCTATGCTTGCTTACAGGTTCATGTCCTCAGGAATGCCTTAATGGAGCAGCCTGCACAGAGGCAGGTGACTGTGACTGCCAGTTATTTCAGGCTCAAGGAAGCAGGTGCCAAATTGGTAAGTTTTGGGCCAAAAGAGTCAAGTTTCAGCTTCAAGTGAGATTTAAGGTGCAGGTTTTTAAAACAATACTGTTAAAAGCATATTTGTGATTCCTCTGTAGTAGGACTGTCATTCCCCTAGTAGCCAAGAGGATTAAAATGATATGTGTTAGGGATATATATAGAGCAACTTCAGGAATGCCTACATTTTAGCACTTGGGCTGTAATGATACATAGATACCATAACAGATAGATCACTGTCCAGTACATCAGTAGCTAGCCAGTTTTTTTATAGTTAACTGAACAACCAAAAAGCCACTGCATTTTTCTAACAAACAGTGACTTATCGCAAATAAAATCACCAACTATTTCAATGCACTGGTTTCTGGAATCTCCTGTGTGTAGGGATCAACATGAATTGTCTTCCAGGATCTGCAGTAGGTCTAAATTCCTTGCCTGTACTTATAATTAAAATGTCTCCACTGAAGCAAATTAAAAACATACGATGATCGCACGTGACTAAAACCGCAGCCTAAAGATTAAAAAAAATGTACTGGCTTTATTTAAAGTTGAAGAAATTAGATTATCTTTTGTCCTTGCTATGTATTTCCTTTATAAGCTCTTATTTCCTTTCTGAGCTCTTACTTTTGTAGATGCCTGTGACACCTGCCCATTTTTTATTACTGTGCTTGTTGTAAACTCAGTGTGTTCTCTCCAGTACCTAACACTGGTAAAGACCGAGATGGGATTTGCAAATCGTGGGGACAATATAATTTTGAAACATTTGATGGCATCTACTACTACTTCCCAGGAAATTGCTCCTATATTTTTGCAAAAGACTGCAGTACTCCAGAACCCCAGTACACTGTTTGGGTAAGTACGTGAGCATACGCTAGAAATAACACACTGAGTATTCCTGTGTTACAGCATTTATTTTTCATCATAAGTAAAATAAGTAGAGAGACAATAAATGGATCAAACCACTGCATTGCTTACTTAAATATAAGACTATGCTGCTGGAAAATGTCGAAGCCTATGTGCAGTAACTCAAAACACTGATGAAATGATAATCAACAGAGTCAGTATATTAAAAATAGTTATTTCTTACTTCCCCTATCCTAAAAAGGATCTCTGATCTCTCCTTTCTGGGAGCAAAAGTGGGTCTTAACGCAGACCTTGGAAACGTCAATAAACTTCAGCTGTCAGACTGTGAAAAAAACTGAGTTGCTGAGTAAAGTGCAAACAGCTATCACCTGCCTGATAGCTGGGCACCTGAGCGTACTGGGCCCGGATTCACAGCCATCGGCACACTACGGGGAGCTGCCTCCCTGGCCCATGGAAAACTCTGTCCCCTCTGGGGATTTGCGTTCTAATTTTGGATTACCTCTATGTCATGCAGAGAAGATTAACAGCTCAAAATCCTTCATCTTGACCTATGTATGGAAGGCACTCTTTTTAGTAATTTCCTCAAATTGCTGAGTATCCATGGTTAATGACTTTGGGTCAGGGAGAGTTCAAACCTATACCCTCTTTGAAGGTAGATGCCCTGTTTATCAGGCTGTTGGTTACTGTGGGGAGAGGATATGAGCTCATTATGTTACTTTTTACACAACGGTTGGGATTTGGTGCTGATTGGGCAGGGAAGAGGGAACAAGAGGTACCCTAATTCTGAGCCCTGGTGGTCACAGTGCTTGCAGGGGCAAGGGCAGACATAGATGCTGATTTCTGCTCCGAGGACTAGCTTTCGTTTATGACCTCCTCTCCCCCCAGATAATAGCATCTAGTGAAGATAAATAGTCCATTAAAACTGCCATTTCTATTCACTCAGGTTATAGACAGATGCTGTTACCTCTGCCTTCCACTATTTCATTTTAATTCTTTGGATTCTGTGTGCAGCTGTGATCTTACAGGTGTTTTCAGAAAATGCTGTAGCAAAGCCCAAGATTATATTAAATCTAGAATCAGTATTTCAGTGCATTCCAGTTGCTCTGGAAAGAGAGAAACTACCATTCAATTGCTGGAACAAATGTCATGTTTTGCTAAATACTGAAAATGTTTACTCAGAAAAGTCACAAGTAATGTTGAAGCACTGCAGTCACTACAGGCTGGGCAATGGAGAGCCAAGAACCTTGCCAAATCCTCACATTAGGGTCCTTCTGGCTTTAATAATCCACCTCTCTAGAGGAGAAGAAAACACAAGAATTATTTTGATTTTCCTTGATTGTGTTTCTGTCTTGGGCCAGGTTTACATAGAAACCATCTGTCAATACTAGTAATATTTATGATGTCTTTAATTATGATTTTCTTTATACATATAAAAACTCTAATGCTTTTCCTGGTTTGGTTTATTTCACTCAAAGAAACAGTAACTGTTTTTTACTTCCAGGATTAAGTGTCAGTTTAGGAAGATTAATTCGCATATGTGTTAGCACTGTATGTCTTTACCAACAGATCTTTTCTACAAAAACAATAGCTCTGGTTACTTTTACAGCCTCCATTACTATGTTGGCAAAATGTTTCCCCGTTACTAATCTATTTAGCTTCACAGCACTGTCAAGCAAACTGGTAATGCAACTCCCATCCTTCTCACAGAATGGTGACGCACACAGTCATAGGAGTCATATTTGAGCTACCTAAATTCTTTCTACATTTTGATTTAGCTAATGATAGGTGTCTAAGATTCACAACACGTTCCCCTGTCAGTGGTGTCTAAAATCAGCTCACAGGCTTTTGAAGCACTGTGGTGTAGGGCACCCCACAGGTTTGGGTGGCTCAGCCGCACTGAGATTAATGAAAGCTGTTGAAGTTTTGCTCAAGCCCTTGGAGTAGGTATGTGCTTAAAACTCACTTAGACTATGAGAGTGCAATTCAAAACTGTGTAGTAGTTAATTCATTAGAGCATACGCACAGAAAGTTGCAGACCTATATCCCTATCATCAGTCAGAGTAAATCTGAACCCACAGTTTTCAAGTCCTGAGAGCATGCCCTGGCCAACGAAAGCTGTGTGGTCTCTGGGGAAAAGGACCTTCCTGCAGGAGTCGTGCTCTGCCATGCCGAAGGCCAGGAATGCAAAGGAAGTCTGACTTCAGAGGTAGCCTCCTTTTTGCCAAGCTATAAAAAGAAAGAGTGCTGGGTTATCATGCCTGTCCAAGGTCTGATTACACATTTTTTGCACACGATCTACTTCGTTGCCATAAAACTGTAGACATGCTGAGATAGGAGTTGCATGGTTTTCATTTCTGGAAGCATGCATCTGAGATCTGTTTAACACCTCTCTCTAGTAGCAGGCAGTCATGGAAGTCACACATTGCCAATATCTGAGACACAGTTTTGCAAATCTCTCTCTGGCTGACTGAAACTTGTATTTCCATTGCTGTGTTCAAACTAGGGAAGCTGATACACGATTCAAACCAATACCCTGGCTCACTATGCTATGTATGTATAATGGGGAAAGGCAAACTTCAGAAAAGCCTGCCCTTCTCCATTAGCAGGTCTGGAAAGCCAGTGTGAAATGGGTTTTAACAGATCCATGTAAGTTAGATGCGTTCAGTAATCCATAGGAACACTCCAAAATCTCAACAAATCCTGAGTGGTTCAGGAAAGCATGTTGTAGTTCAGCTGGTGCCAGTCTCAGCTGGCATGGAGAATGCTGGTATTACTCTGAGGTTTTGTATTGGTTTGTAGTCCCCTCTTGTAGACCAGACCTCTAGAAACAGAGCAATAGGGGTGTCTCCTCAGTGCAAATAACAAGCTCCTGTGTTGGCAGATATGAGCTAGCTCACTACAGTGTCTCTGAAGTTCATCTACATAAAAGACCTGAGTATTTCATCCAGTATTTAAACCACTGTCTTGTGATGCTTTGTGCTATTAAACAGTTGCTGTATTTGTATTTCTCAGTACTATTGGGTAGCATGAACTTCTAGTTTTGCATATCTTTGTAATTATGACTTTTTAATATTCTAAGTATCTATTTGTAAAGCTCTTTCAGTGATTGGTGCATAGAAATGTAAAATATCATGTATGAGTTTATGAAAAATTGCATGAAATTATTGAGAACAAACATGTGTTCTTATTGTGTGTATATTTTTCCCCTCTAAGGTTCATAACAGTCCTCACTGTTACGGTTCGGTATATACTTGTCAGAGGTCCATCAGCTTGTTTTTTTCAAACCAAGAAGAAATAATTATTTCAGGACATGAAGTAAGAAAAGAAGGAATCAGGTAAGTGTTCTAATCTGGGTTAACATTTTATTGCAAAAAGATGAGCTTGGGAAATTGATGCTTTTTACACCAGCCAGAGAAAATAATTTGATATATATCTTTATTGATCCCTCGCTGTTCTGTATTGGGGCTGATAGAGCTCTAGTGTGAGCAGATGTAATGGTGCTGATGTAATACCTGAGTGAGGATAACATATACTCCCCTCATGAACCTTGTGTTCAACTTCTCAGCTGTAACCTAATGATTACCCATCCCTACTTTGTATAGACAAAGTCTACATCAGATGATTCTAGCTAATCCTTGGTGCATCCTGATACCATTTTGAACAAGGCAGTCACTATTTATTATAGAATCATAGAATCACAGAACGCTTTGGGTTGGAAGG
>VYZW01004579.1:0-35148 GCA_013401315.1 Balaeniceps rex
AGGTTTCTTACACCTGATTGTGGCAGGGCGCTTCTGGGAAAGTCACTGGGTTTGGTAGCATTGATGTACCTTATGAAAAAGGCACGCCACAGGACAGCTGTGGTATTGATTTTTTTAATATAGTTATGGGACAATGATCGCGTGCAAATGAAATTTAGTCTTGTCTCTTCAGGCTGGGGATCAAACTGAGCTTTCACTGTGAGCTGGGGAAAAAATTCACGTGTGCTTTGGTCTCCAGAAGAAAGTTAGGTGTCAAGGGGTGCGATGCTTCATTTTAAAGTCACACCGTGCTGCCTTTTCCCCACTGCACAGATACATGGGAGACACCAGAGCAAGCCTGGCAATGCACCTCCATGAGAGGATTTGGTTTGCTCAGACCCGCAAGCAAGTTCCCCATCCCAAGAGAGTCTGCCCTGCTGCAACTAAAACACTTTCAGCAGCAATCAAATGCAACACGTTCATTAATGAGGTGTCGTTGCGGAGGTAAGTACATCATCAGGACATGGCCACTCGGGCAGTGCAGTCACTTCTTCAGCTGGCTGCTCTTTGGGTGGCCTTCAGGGTGCTCCATGCTGTGAAATTAACCGTTGCTCACTTCTTTCATTTTAATGCTTGGTGTTAAATTGTCAGGTTAACTCTTCCATTTGAAAGGCAGCAATAAAGGTGCAGAAACCACAGCTAGCCGAACACATTATTTATCCACTTTATAGCATTCAGGAGGGACAGTCCAAGGTGGTTTAATGGTCTATGCTGTAAAAAGGCATTTAAAAACCCAGTCACTGTATTTATGCCACAGGTGGTGGTCAAAGCCTTAACCTACCTGCCACTGAAAGTACATCCCTAACCTTACACATCTGTGTCCCCTAAGCTGGAAAACTTGAACCTGTTGGGGGACACCCAGGACTGGAGATGAGCCCTTATACACTGTGAGCGAAGGAGCCCAGGTGAGGAAGGCGGGAGGATGGTCCTCTCTCCGTTATCCAGCTCGTCTTACCCACCAGCTCAGCTGATACCAGGAACAGAAGGGAGGAGAAAAAATAGTCTACCTCTGTTCTGAGCTGAAGGGTGGAGCTCCTAAATGATACCAAGCAGCTAAGATCTGGGCTTGACTGCAGGCAAACCACTAAGAACCAGTAAGAGGCCAGCACGGTAAAGCCTTGTGGCTTTTTGCCTTCACAAGTAGTCTTCAACTTGGCAAAGAGTTTCAGCTAAAATAAAAGGTCAGAGAAATTACAACTTCAGCACTTTCCCCATGGAATATTTAATTTTCTTCATTTTGCAAGTCTTGAAACATTATAGCTTCATCTACGCTTAATTAAACTAAAAAAACAGTTACCTGACCTGAAGCACCAAAGCTGAAATTTTCAATTTTCATTTCACTGCATTAGTGAGCTCACACCTCCTCTCCTCATCGTTTATTACCATAGTTCCAAAAACGTAGTGTAGGAGAAGAGGTGTAAAAGGTCATACACATACCCAGTCTCAGCTAGATTAAGCTATGGGTACGCTATGATGTGATACACTCGTGTTAATTTTGTACAGGTACCCCAAAGATTTCACTATAACTTATTTAACGTAATTGCTGACCTAAGACTGACTATCTAGAGAGTCTGGGATGAATTAATAAAACATACGTTCTTCTTTTTTTTTCCAATTACAAAAATGGAACGAGAAATTTTACATATACATTATACATATGTATAATTTACTGTTCAGTCTTTGAACTCTAATCTATTTGACAGCCTGGAACAGTGATTTTAAATTCACCTATTCCTAATTATTTGATCTGCTCCCTTGACTATCTTAACCTTCTTCAAACAGAAGACATTTATCTTTGGAGCATGTTAAGATTTGTACAGAACAAATTAGATGCTGACATGACTTTTTTTAAGCATAATTAAAATGCATGACCAAATCACACTTCCGTACCTTTAAAAAAGCATTTTATTACATTAAATATTTAATCCGGGACAGTTAATCCATATTTATCTTACACGACCATGGCAGTGACTGTAAAATTGCAGGCCATCGATCCTTTCTTGAACTCCTTGGAAAAGATCTATAATAAAATTATGGGCTAAGGTTGCCTTATAAAGTTCAGGCAAATACTCCTCAAAGTTGAGCGGTGTTTAAATCAGTAGACCAGATCATCCAATACTGTGGTCCACTCCGTCCAAGAGATGTTGGTCCCTGGCATGCTAACTATTTGGCAATTCCTCAGGTGTGCTCATCAGTGGGAATATTGCCTGCTTTTTTTGTTCTTACCTGTGCAGTGCTGCAGGACAGAGATCTCGGCCACCTGAGCAAGGGACAGAGATGCTCATCAAAAAGGGTAGCAGAAGTTGACAAGCCTTTGCCTTAGACATCTTGCATTTTGGGATTGAAGAAATGAGCCAGATGCGAGGCATGAAAATCCAGCTGACATCCTGGGCTTTTATGGGGAGAAGCTGTACAGGAAAGTTTGTAAAGCTCTTCATTAGAGCCTTCGTTCTTGATTGCTTCTTTAGATCTTACTCTCAGTTTACCATTCATCACTTCTTAACCTTCTGGTATGGGATATGCATCGATTGCACAGACTTTCTTTTTTTTTTTTGTAAACTAACTCTGCTTTCCCATATCCATTTCTTGGGTGTCAAATGAATATGCAGGAAGCTCTGAAATTTGGCCTGAGCCATTTAAATATCTACTCACTATATATATATATGTATAATGTAAATTTATGTATAAATTTTGCCAGATATTTCATCAAAAAAATGGGTACAGTTTAAGGATTGCTGGTGTTGAACTCCTCATAAAAGCAAGGTGCTACAAGAGTAATGAAAAAGAATAATATTTACAAGCATAATAAAAAATATTCTTGGAAAATAGCTTTCACAAAAATGCTTGTTTGGTTTGAGTGAAATTAGTTATTCTGGGGTCAAATAATTTTGACAAAAAAGTTAAGAATCAGAATTTTTTGTCTTGATGGTTTAAAATGGATATTTTAAGTTGGTTTTTTTTTTAATGCCATTTGTTCAGTAAAATATCTATGTCTTTTAGACTTTCATATCAGTGCTGGAGGGAATTCAGACATGTCTGCTGGCATTTTTATCATGAAACAAATAATGGATGATTTTTAATTCCTTTTTTTTTTCACAGCAACTGTCATGGATTGCTGTTTTGTGGAGAGAGAGAATGGAGGGGGCCAGGCACCAGCAGGTTTCCCGTGAGATACTCTAATTTGTGTCATTCCTGACACAAGGTGGTGAAAGCCATTTCCAGACTTTCAGACCCTGCGGCAGGGCCAGATTAGTTGGATTTTCATCTGAGTTCTCTAAAACACCAGCTGCTGAGGTCTGCAAATATAATTGTGTACTCTTCTGTGACTTAGCATAGATTCTCAGATTCACATCTTCGTGTAAATTAAACAGAAGTTGGTGAAAGGCATTTTACCTGAACAGATTTCACTAAAGTTCAGATGCTATTTGTAGCGCCTGCTGCTAGCTGTCGTGACAGATGGTTGATAGAAGGATGACTGATAACAGGAAATGCATCTTAGAAAACCATCTATTAAGATCTTTGGAATGGAAAATGCAGATTAAGGGAAGAAGTTTTTCCATATTATTTCCCTATTATTACTAAAAAGACCGATTTCGTTTTATTCTTTCGTTGATTCAGTCATTCAAACAGCAGCAGTGTGGACAGCTGAAACTCTGCACTGAGGGGCAACGAGTAAACACAGAAATAAATTCTTGCTTCTTTCTTCCATGAGTGCCACAAGAACAGTCAACAAACGCTAAAAATCCGTGCAAATCAGTAAGCACCTCCTCTCAGCAGCCTACCAGTGTCTATCCCTACTTTTTGTGTTCCCTTAAATTGTGAGTATTTCAGGATAAGCATCCTTTGCATGTGCCTTCAGTTAACTGAAACGTACTGGACACTTGCACATTGCAGCTGTGCATTCAGAGCAGCCACAGCAATTCATACAAAAGTGTTCCAGTTAACCTGCAAATGGGGATATAATTCAGCTAGAGAGTGTGTGTAAACAGTACTTTGCTAAGACAAATCCTACTGTGAAAATGAGAGGTGGATATGCTTCTTGTAATTGTTCAGGGCTTTGGCTGATGGTACATACATTGTCATCGCAGTTGAATATCAATACGTGGACCAAATCCGAGCATCAGAAAATGAGCTCTAGCTATCTAGAATATCTGACTTGGGATGATCCTTCCAGGGTGTTTGCTTAAAAAATAAGTTCAAAAACTTGAACTGTCAACTAAGGGAGATATCAATTCACCTGTGAGCCATGCTTTAAGGCAGACACTGATAATGTACCTGCATTTGGATAAAAGTTTCATTATTTTTTTGGCAAATGTTACGGTCCAAATATCAGGAGCTTCTGCTGTCTTCAGTTTGCTGAAGAGACAATAAAGGTGCAGGGCACATAAATGAGTAAAGTTAGGCACTAATCTTGTTTGAGAGTTTATTAAATACAGGTGTCCTGGTTTTGGCTGGGTTAGAGTTACTTTTCTTCCTAGCAGCTGGCATAGTGCTGTGTTTTGGATTTAGTATGAGAAGAATGCTGATAACACACTGATGTTTTAGTTGTTGCTAAGTAATGCTTAGACTAGTCAAGGACTTTCTTTTTCAGCTTCCCATGCTCTGCCAGGTGCACAAGAAGTTGGGAGGGGGCACAGCCCAAGATAGTTGATCCAAATTGACCAAAAGGCTATTCCATACCATATGACGTCATGCTCAGTATATAAACCGAGGGGAGTTAGCCGGGGGGCAGCGATAGCTGCTCGGGGACTGGCTGGGTGTCGGTCGGCGGGTGGTGAGCGGTTGCATCACTTGTTTTCTTTTCCCTGGGTTTTGTTTGTCTCTCTCGTTCTCCTTTTCATTGCAATTATTATTATTATTATTACTACTACTACTATTATTATTTTATTTCAATTATTAAACTGTTCTTATCTCAACCTGTGAGTTTTCTTATTCTTGCCCTTCCAATTCTCTCCCCCATCCCACCGGGGGGTGAGGGTGAATGAGCGGCTGCGTGGTGCTTGGTTGCCGAGTGGGGCTAAACCACGACAACAGGACATTGTTAATCCCACACATTATTACAGGTGAAATGAAATCACAGCCATGTCCAAAACCATCACATTGTTCTTATGTCATCATTCTTATCAGATTCAGCAAATAATCTGATCTGGTAATAACAGCTGTGCATTAATGATGAAACAATCCAAATTGCACTTGAGTCTGAAAGAATCCAGCAAGGGATTCCTAGAATTAGCAAGTAAAGATTAACAAAAGAAAAAGCCTACTGAAAATTATTTTGATGTAACATTGGAATTTTTTTTGAAAACACTTACTTTTCATGGTAGATGTCTGCTTGCATTAGAAAAAAAAATTACACAAAGGTCAAAACCAAAAATTTTTACCAACAAAAAAAGATTGTGTGCGCACTCTTCAGCTTTTTGATGACAATCGAGGCCTTTCATGAAAAGAGTAGCAAAACTTTTCACGAGATGATCATGCAAATGGGAAATGCATTAGGTCTATCAACTAGCCAGTAGACTTCCTAACCAATTTCACTGTTAAGCATGGGAAAAAATGAAACAAAAGGACAGGTTCTTAGTGATGTTTAAGCAGTATTTGCTTAGCTCCTAACAATAGGTTTTCAAAGTTTTCTGAAGGAGACTCCCATGATTCAATTTCTTTTGACATTTCAAAAACATGTTAAAATCCCTTCAGCAACTTCCATGAAAAAATTCTAAAATGATCAATTTTTTTAAAGAAAAACATATGAAATGAGAAATCATCATACACATTTTATTTCTGTAGAGAAATAAATCAAAAGCTCTGTATACATATGAAATTGGTTTGCTCATCACCTTCCCAAAGAAGAGAGACTTTAATTAATCCTTTCTCTGAGAAAGATATTAAATCCTCATCTAATCCCCAAGCAGCAGTTCATATAAAGTCTAGAATCATTTTGCATGTTCATAACCACAGAAAACATTATTTTCTCCTAAAGCAAATTGTACAAGAAAATCTATGAATGCTTCAAGTGCAGAGATGTTTTGCTTTTCCATCACATAATCTCTCCCTGATTTGATATACCTGTGGATGCATAACAGTAATATTTTTCTTCAAATTTTCTTTCTGTTCCAAAGAGAAAAACTAAGGAACTCTTCAACAATTTTGGTCTTTTTAAAAGTTCTGAAAACTTGGCTCTGGGCAGCAGAAGCAACAAACATCTCCCACACTGATTTTAGGTTTGTTTCTAATGACTTCAACAAATTAGGTACTGTATTTGCTATTTTATGTATTCCACCCACACCACTGTTATGCACTGGCAACTTTTTGCACTCCTGTTTCCTAGATGATACTTATTATTTTATCCTGTATAGCTTTATTACAAGAACAACATGACTTGTTTCAGAGGTATGTTTGGGCAAGGACTGGAATTTTCTTGCCTAATGAATGGTGATGTTGTTTTGTCTGTATAAACAATAAATCAGCTCTGCTTATACATATGAAGAAATAAATAACTTACTCTGAGGTGGAGTCAGCAAGCCAGATCATCAGCTCACATACGTGGGTGCAACCTGTGAGCTGCAGAGATTTGAGCCCATTTATTTCCATGAAGGTCTGACACCACCTGTCCGTAACTTACTGCAAATAGAACGGTCGTCCCTGGCTAGCAAAGGCTGCCTGGGTGTAATGTGATCAATTGGGTAATTGTACCCATTCTGAAAACAACAAATTATTTTACATTTCTCTGAGCATTTGTATCATAATACATTTACAATGGTGAGCAAAGAATCGTTAGCATAACGTATCCAAATCATTGTGGCACATCTTACTGAAATGCCGGTGGTCTAAGAGCCACAAAAGTCTATTCAAGTGTGGGGACATAAAAATAGTGGACTGAGTTGCTTTGCCCAGTTACAGCTTGCTGTATGTTCGGTGAGTAGGTGATGTGAATACTTATATCAAGTATATCCAAAACCTTATGTCAGTTGCTAATTTTGTATTTTTCTTTAGACAACATTGTTTCTTTGAACTGTGCTTTCTGCTTCCAAGTCAGCACGGTCCTGTTTTACTCGTCTTTCTTCATTGGATCAGAACTGTAATCAAATGGCTTTATTTGTTCAGAAATGGAAATGATAGCAGTCCATTTTCCCATTTTTTAATGAAAATACGTTTCATAATGTGATCAGGAACATTAATGTACTGCCTTTGATATTCTAAACAATTCCAGATAATATCCAAAGACGTATGCCTGAAAAAAGGTATTAGCAAAAGACTGTGGTATTTTGGAAATGAAATTCTGAATCACAGAAGACTGAGGAATTTACATCTATAATCCCGTCTAGGAAGAGCTGGCTTGCAGAAGACTTTTTTCTCTGTTATTTGTCTAACACAAAAAAAAAAGTTGTTGTATAGTGTACCAGATCTGGATTGCCGTTCTGGCCAATGTGTGTTATTAAACACACTGCTCATGGCAACATGCAGTGACATATCAACATGAACAAAGGAATAAAGGCTTTATCCACATGACCTCTCTGATGAAGCTGAGACAGTCGCTTCTTTCTGGTCCCTCTCCCTTTCCCCTGCTCTGCAATCCAGTGATTTCAAAATAAGTGCTGGCACAAAGCTGGTGGGATTTGAGTAACTCATCCCTCTTGCGGCCTGAAAATATACATCATCCTCCTTTAGGGAAATGACCTGGGCTGTATTTGCATATTATGGCCAATATTATCTTCTGACCCCCCCACATACAAGTTCTGACCTGGGACAGATTTCACCTGCTAGCAGTTTTTTTCTGACTGCTTTTGGAGGGGAGAGCAGTAGGTGAAGTGTATCTTTTTCTGGAGATCCTCAAAAACTGGGTTTCAATAATTGAGGAAGTGACACTGTTCAAACTGTTCTTCAGGTGCCTGTTAGTGGTAGCAGTGCAGTACATTTATTTTACTCTACCTTAGGCCTTATTAAAAGGAAATGGGGTTTAACTTTTTCCCCTTCCATACAGTAGCTTTTTTTATTTCTCTATATGTGTATGTGTCCCTGTGCAGGCAGTCAGACGCATGCCTGCTACTGCAAAGGATTTTTCCTCTAACTCTGTATAATTTCTTCAGCCTTCTTATAAATGGAATTAAGCCTAAGAGCAGTTAGAATTCAACTGGCTGCTTCTATATTTAATAAATAATAACCCTGCCATGAAATTGTAATTGGCAATAAAAAGTCCTGCAATTCATCTAACAGCTTTCCACCTCCATTGTAAATCTGTACTTCCACTCTGCTGCTCATCGCCAAAAGACAGAGTGCATTCATTACTTCAGATACAACTTCTTCCATATAGAGGAGAACTGGGATGCAGGCATTTTAAATTCTTTCTTCCCACACTTTCTTTTATTTTCCTACCTCCCTGTGGGCAGAGAGTTCCTCCGTTTTTAGGACCTACATTATGGTTTGTGCTGGTGTTTTCCCAAGCTTTTAGTGTTGATGGATTAGACTAATTTCTCTAGATCACACTCTCTCTCTCTCCAGCATTTGTAGTAGTATTTGATCGGAGGCTAATGCTGGTGATAAAGTCTTAAAGCATGTTCTAATGTATTAATTATTGCTTTTTGCCATGTTTTGAACTTTAATTTTAAACTTTTCCTAGAATTGTGCTTTTTAAAATTTCCTGCCCAACAGAAATTCATAGCAAAAGTTCAGTTTGCTCTGAAACGAACAGCTCGCTCACTGCGTGGGATTGCCTACCCCTGCTTTGCAAAGGAGGCTCAGCACAATTTTAGCTCACTGCTGATTTCATCGGTTCAGATTCGGCACTAAAGGACCATGGCACTGCAAGGGCGCACCCTTCTTTAAACAGAGGATAGGATCCCTGTTTATAGAGGCTCTGTCAAAAATTATAGTTGAATGCTCAGGTGGATACTCCAAGTGCTCTATGTGCCCACAGAGTCAGGGATAACTACGCAGACAGCAGAGTCCAGGTGGATGAGGAATGACAACCAGAAGGGTGTGAGTTTGTGTCACACCCTCACTTTACAAAGCTCTTGCTTATGGGAAAGGAGGTCTCTTGGCCAAGGTCAGAATGTGGATTTGCAGAGGAGCAAGGAACTTAATATCTTCCCTGAACTCCAAGCCTGTGTCTTAGCTGTTGGATTATTCTTCATCCCCTGCAGAGGAAGAGAGAGTTTTATCAGCTCCAGGCATCCTCTGCACTCTAACGGGGGAGCAACTCCTAAATCAGTGCAGGCTTGAATGGAAATAATGGAAACAGCATCTTGTGTGCAACTACCAGAAGTAGCAGACAGGGCAGGTAAGGAGTGGGAGGAGACAATCATTTCTCTCCCAAAGCAGATACGAAGTGATATCTGTATGCTGTAGTCTAAGACAGACTAAGAATTTGTTAGGATGGAATGGAATGGAATGGAATGGAACGGAACGGAACGGAACAGAACAGAACAGAACAGAATAGAATAGAATAGAATAATTTTCAGTTGGAAGGGACCTACAATGATCATCTAGTCCAACTGCCTGTTAAATTGGTTTTAGTTCAATTAAACATGGGCAAAGGGAACAAAAATGCTTTTAAGCAACAATATGAAAACTGTATTGAAAATAATTCCTATTTATATATGTTAAAGGCAATATGTGTTGGTGGTGGCTGTTTAAAACACTGCAAGAAGTTGGCTTGTGGAAACCTTGAACTCAGTTTTCCTCCAATGGCCTTCCTGTACTGCACGAAACAGAGCTCTGGCCCTGCTGAGGCTCTGGCTCGTAGCTCAGAAGAGTATGAACGCACAACAAGCTGCTGATGCCAGTTTTAGACAAAATGAGAACTAGTACCTGTGTCTGCACAGCCTCTCTGCCCTCCTCTCAATGTGCATTAGTGCTCATTGCAGTTAACTGGGACCTTAAGCGGAGGGAGGAGAAGGACAGGACATCCATATGGCTGGTGTTTTGCTCTCTGCGGTTGCCCCGTTAATGAGCATACGGTCTGCCGGGTGATGTGGTCAGGCAGGATGGCTGCACGCCTGCTGGGCGTGCTGGGAGCCGGCCAGGGCTCACCTGAAGCCGCCTTTCCCATTTGGCAGCACAGCTTTTTTTCTGAGCTGCTTTCCCTTTCCAGCTGCAGCAGGCACGCCAGCGCTTTGAAAAGGGCAGACGGTGCCTTGGCAATTGGAAGCGGAAGATTTTGAAGGAAAAATCTTTCTGGTGGCAATGTGAGTTGTGAATTTATTCTACCAACCTACCAGCATCCCTACGCATAACTACTTGCCAGGACCTGATGGATGCCATACATGCTGTCTACCTGCTCAGCTCCGTAAAAGTAGGAATACTCCAAGTGACTGTGTTGACTGCCTCAATATTTTATAG
Organism: Balaeniceps rex; assembly: GCA_013401315.1. Taxonomy (NCBI): domain Eukaryota; kingdom Metazoa; phylum Chordata; class Aves; order Pelecaniformes; family Balaenicipitidae; genus Balaeniceps; species Balaeniceps rex. The sequence goes on from VYZW01004579.1 coordinate 10,375, forward strand.
GAATGCATATCAGGCATCTGTTTCAGTTCATGGGGCTTGGCTCTTTTTTTGCTAAAGCTACTTGCAATTCCGGTCACTGAACAGGAAGCAATCCTGCTCTACAGCAGACTGAATGAATGGAGAATCAGGCCCTTGCGAAATAGATGATTTTCTTGATGGTTATATTGAGGGGAACAGAGCAAAGGGATTTGATGTTTCAGGGTGTCTGACAGTTCCACTGACATGATGTTCATATTTAATGGCATTCTTCTACGTGTTTTCTTCACCTGCTTGCTTCTTTTCAAAGGTAATTCCTTAAGGATTGCTTATTCTTCTGCAAGAGTTTCTTAGCAAAAACAGGTAAATGGCTATGTATCCTGTTTGTAAAATGGACCAATCTGAACTAAGACTACAAACAGTAATGAAGATATAAAAAAATCTCCTCCTTTTAAAATTTGTTTAAGTTATCTATGGAAGAAAAACAACGTGCTCATATTTTATCACTACTATTATAAAAATGCTCTGTGATTGCTATGACTCCAGTACTTTACTATGGGTAAAATTTAGACTTTTGCAAAAGATCTGATCCAAAACTTAAATCAACAGGAAGAATCCACTTGCTGGCAGTTTGGGGATCTGTTTCAAAGACACTGACAGGACGGAGACCAGGCTGGAGCCCAGCAGAGAGCAGTCATCTCATTCTGTGAAGGCTTTTAATATTTCAAAATTGAATTTGTCCAGATTCTGGATGAAAATCAAACACAAATTTCTCCGTAAAAGGGAAAGGCTCTTCAGCCCCAGCTGCCAGCCTCTAACTCCAGAACTCAGAAATTTGGGGAACCAGTGAACGCAGCAGGCTGTGGGCCCCGTGGCCTGAGGTGACCCGTGTGACACAGCTGGGACAGAGTCACAACCTGGGAGTCTCTGCAGTTGGTAGCTGAGATTCACACACTTGCAAAGAGCAGCTTGGGAATGGCTGAGATTGGCAGTGTCAGCATGCTGCTGCCAGGCTCCCAGGCAACACGGATCCTGAAATAAAATGCTTGGGAGTGAGGTTGAAACCACCTTCTGAAATCTTGCTGTGTCCCCTGAATCTTCAAATCCTAAGTTGCAGCCATTTCATTCAGAAAGGTGGGCAATGGGAGTTAGAGGTTTCTGTCAAGAAAACTAGTAACTGTATATTCAGCTCATAAAAGATCATTGCTATTTCAAGTCTTTGAGGATTTAGAAACTTGACATCCTCTACACCTGGAGGGGCTATAAAAAGTGTAAAAATGTGAATGCAAATGCAGGGGGGAATAGTTACATCCTAGCTAAGATGCATATAGAGCTCCCTCACTTGGCACACAGCACTGACCTCCAAGAGTCCAGAAATACAGGCATCCCTTCCCAGCCACAGCCCCGGCTGCAGGGATACTTGCAACCTTGGTCAGTCCTGGCTCGGAGGGCAGCACTTCAGCCTGTTTGGGTATCTCCTACCCATGATGAACAGATCTGCACTCCTCCAGAGGCACAGTGCCAACAGAAAACAACGTGCATGCTAAGCAGCTTGAAAGTCAAAGGAAAATGGGCTTACATCAGACAACAGGAATCGTGTCACTAACATGTAATTTCTGCTCCTCTCCTGTGTGGTGGGAATGTGGGAGCTCAGCTCTCCAGTGGTCCTATGCTGCCAGAGTCGGCAGCTGAGCCCCTCTGCGCTGCCCCAGATGTTCGGCTTCTGGAGAGAAGCGCTGTGCATTGGGAAGAGCAGATTGATCTTCCTCTTCCAAAGCCAGCATATACGGATTTGGATAAGCATGGCTTTTTACAGAAAAGCAATTAACTTGCCGTTCTTTATAAGCAAGAAATATCTCATTCACTTTCTTCCTGCAGTCTGATAGCATTAGTTCTTCTTTGCCTTTAATATGATTTTGTCCAACTACTGCAGGGTGCAGGAAACTCCAAACAGCAAAAATCCAAATATTTTTTCAATTTACTCCCAAATACTGCCTAAATGCAGCAAAGAGAAATCTGCTATAAATTCTCTGAAAAAAGTAGTATAGACTTGAGCAGATGTTATTTTCTGTCCATTTCAGACGTGCATAATTTTTTAAACAATTGGACACATTGGAACAGTTAGATTGGCTGACTTTTGGCAAATTATCAACATCATGCACAACAAATACTGCCACACAGCAGTTTCTATCAGGGAAGACAAAATAGGGAAATGCATATCATAGAAGGAACTATATATTCCTGCATAGTCCCCCCTCCTATTGCTGCTGGGTTTTGGAGAGCAGCATCCTTTGTGGTTGCGACGGCACCTCTGCCTGCTGTGGAGTGTCCACACTGCAGTGTACAAAATGACCCATCTTCGTCTATTATGTTTCACAGCTGCTGTGCAGTAAAGACCAGAGCCTCTGCATGAGGAATTTCTGGCTTAAATGATCAAAATCACTATTTTGTACCTGGTCTTTAAAAACTTTTACTCATTGTGTCTTTTTTTTCCAGAGGTACCTGGCTTCATCTCATCGTATCTATCTTTGGATTTCACTTGCTGTGGTTGTGCAAGGTTCCTTCTCTTGCCAGTAAGAAAAGTCATGCCACTGTGGGGAGATACAAGATATGTGTTGCAGGTGTCCACCCACGTGTGGACTCAATTTCTCTCTCTGTAAAACTGTCTAAATATTTTCAAGCACTGGAAGTTCTCAGAGACTTTTCAACGTCCCGGCTGAGGAAAACAACAAAGTCAGTTGTAGGAATCAATCAGCTATTCCTTCTCCACAGAGGAATTGCTAGGATTTGATCTTGCCTTTTATAGGCTTTTGAGATTCAAACATTAAAGTCTTTTATTTCGCCATTCATTGTAGAGGTATTCAAACAGTTTGCTTCATCTCAGGGTGAGGAGTGGGGTGGGGGGGAAACAAAGCCCAAACACCAAATTTCAGAGAGCTGTCATGACTTTGTAGAGGTTTAAAAACAAAGTGTTGTATCCTAGAGAATTAGGTTAATTCTAGATGTGCTACCATAGGCAGCCCACGGCTTCAAATTCTGTGACTAAATGGAAAGAAAACAGCATTTCAGCAAAACCAGCCATCAACAAACCAGGGCAGTGACACTGACTGAGAAATACTCAAAGCCAGAAAAGCTAATAGTAATGGAAGACCCGGTGTAGACTGGAAAGTGCTGGAGCAGGGCACAGTATAGCCTTTTATAGCACCATAAGCACTACTTAGAGCAAGTAGCTGGCAAAGCCACAAAAGAAGTCACTCTTGCTTAGTCCTGAGAGCTGTGCACGATCTGGCGTGCCGTGTAACTACTGAAAAGCCTCTTAGTGCCTGTAATATGCTTGAGCATAACAGCTCTGTAGGAATGAGAGTGCCAAAAAAAACCCCAAACATTCAGTGTAATAACTTTTAACTCTAAGAAAAAGAATTCTGTAATTATAAGAAAGCAAGGTAAGAAGAAGGAAGAAGTGCAAAAAAACTGGTAGGATGCTTTCAAGAAGCTTGGATGCTACCTAAATACTTCATAGAATATGTTCAGAGTCAGCCTATAAGATGAGTCAGCCTATAAGATGAGTCAGAAAAAACTTCAAAAAGATTTCCTTGCCTCTTTTGGATAATATATTAATGAGCATTTTCCCAATGGTTTTCAGCAAAACATAGTGGTTCTGGGACATTTCTTTTCATCTGATCACATTCCAACCATCATTTGCTGCTGTTAAATACTGATCACTGGTGCATATGGATCAGTGTTGATCCTTTCTCATCATGACTGGTACTAATTATCTGTATGGACCTGGACGGATTCCCTCCTCTGAATGACCCCACAGCATCTCCTGGAGAGGTCCGAATATTGCTCAGACACTCAGAGGTTTCTCCTAGAAGAGTCTGGTCCAAAGCCTCAGATCCAGGCAGGTCCCAACTTGGGAGGGTTCAGAGTCAAAACCTGGTCCTGAATTTCACTTCTTGTGCCCCCATCCCCTGCTATTACTGGCCCTGGGAGCCAGAGAACCCTGCAGCCACCCCTCTCCTGCTGCTCACATAGGTGGGGTGGGCACAGCCCCACCCGGACTGCGGGCGTGGATGCTGTGGGGATGTTGTGGAGACCCCTGCTCAAGCAGCTGGGGAGAGGGTGTGCTGTGCTGGCCCAGGAGAGGAGTTGAATGCCTCCTGAGCTCCCACGTGGCCCTCTGTGCTTGGACATGTGTAAGAACTAGGTTCTGCCGTGAGCAGGTAATGGGAAATTGAGTTGGAGGGGCATGGCTGTGAAAAGACATCATGTTCTGCTTAGGAATGCATTAGTATTGAGGCAGAGCATCTCCACAAAGCTGAACAAGTTCTGGATTTATGTGTGATTTTGTGCTCCAGTCAGGGAAGGTATGCACACTCTCACCTGCTGTCTTGGTGTAAACTCAGGGTAACGCCGCTAGAGGTGGGGAAAAACATCTGAATCAATGGAGGGTAAGTGAGCTCAGTGCCCAGAAAATTAGTGAGTAGAAAGATAATTGATTACCTTGTTCTGAAGGGTCCTCGAGCCTCTGCCTAAGTGACACCAGCAATCCCTAGGAGTCGTACTTTTCCAGACAGGCTCTCCATACAGCGAAGAAAGCACTGCCTGTACTGGGTGTGCAGCAGGTTTGAGCTCTTTGCAAAGGCAAGTGCAAAGGCCTGTTTATGGTACTTTTTTTTTCTTGGTAAAGACAACTTCAGAAGTCAGATAGATACCGACAGGGAAATTGTGATCGCTTAAGCCTAAAAACTTAATAGGGTGTTTTGGAAATAAAGGATAGCATGTTGGTGCTTGTATATGGATATACAGTAATTCTGCAGGTAATCGAAATCAAAGTGGGCTGAGCTAGGATAAGTAAGCAAAGCTGCTGAGTGGAATAGCCAGGCTCCTGAGCTTAATGCAGGGAGGAGGTCCATGCTTTTACAGGTGTGCCTGACACCAGAGGTGGCAACCTGGGGTGCAAGACAATCCAGAGTCCACAAGGCACATGGCTGGGTCCACATGTGCTGACTTTCTTACTGGCTGATGCTTCTGCTGCTGGAAAGAACACGTGGACAGCTGTTGTCAGAGTTGTACCGAAGGAAAGCTCAAAGGGATGACGCCAGCTTGGCGCTTTCTTTTTTTTTTTTTTTTATCACTCAGCTGCACTGAAGCCCGACGCCTCTGGTAGCCAGCGGTGGAGCAGTGAGAAGCTGGTTTTGTTGCTGCGCTTTTATGGGAGAAGCTTGGCTGTGTTAACTCTTGCCAAAACAAGCACCTAGACAACTCGAACAAAATCCAGTGATGGAGGTCGGCTCCACAGAAGCCAGCAGCAGCTCCCAGGGAGGCACCGGCTGGCTGGATCTTACCCTTGTCACCTGCACTGAAACGGTGACTTTCACTGAAGTGGTGGCAGAAGAGGAGTGGGGATCCTTTTACTATTCTTTTAAGGTATTCTTTTAAGGCGTGTGTTACTTTTCTCACATGCTTGCAGCTTTGGTGCATTTTCAGCACCTCTGTGGGGAGGCAACTAGGATTATTGAACTTTTTTTGCCCAGATATTTGTGGTTTTTTCCCCTGCAAAGACAGTGGACAGCATGTGTGAGGCATTTACTGAAAAAAAAATAGTTGTAGGAATTTGAGTTCAGACTTTCAGGTCTTTAGCCAATTGTATCCCCTTCCAAGAGGGGACGGTACTGTTTTTCTTTAGAGGTATTGTATTTATACATGCGTCTTTAATCAAAAGATGCATTAATTTAACACATTTTTTATGTAATTTCTTATAGCCATCATCTTGACATAAGGGATTTCCTTTCAATTTTCCACCTGCAATAAACATTGTACACAAGTGAGAGGGTTTTTTGTTGTTTGTTTTTTTTTTTTTTGAAATCACGAGGGACAGATTCTAATTAGTTGGTTGGTTTGTTTGCTTTTAACTTGAGCAGGGGGTGCAGTGCAGTGTCTCTTGAAGGCTGCTGTTAAGAATGCACCAGATGAATCATCCAGTAGTGAATGTTGTTGAATGACATGGGAAGTGTATTCATTCATCTCCCCAAACAAACATCACCCTTGCAGTATGTGAATGTAGGAAGAAGATGGAAGAGGTACTGAAATTAATCTTTCCTTCAGATTTCTGTGCCTGTTGTCATTGCTTAATTTCATGCTGCATGCCATGTGTCACTTTGCTGTTGTGGCACATTGTACAAGTTAAGTTCAAGCTACTAAAAAGTCTGATAGGGAGTACCCTGCCATTCCTTCTGGAACTCAGGACCAAAGAGATCGCTTTCAACTGGAAAGATATAGGCACTTACATCATTTGACAATACATTAGGTAAAAGGGGATACGTTCAGAGGCAATTTTGATTTCTGTGAGATTGTTAATGCTCTGACATAATGCCAGTGGAATCAGTGGAATTACAACAGGTTTCCACCCCTGTTAAGGAAAAAGTTGATCCGTAGTTCTACAATTAATTAATGAGGGTCTCTTTTAACATGCTGCTGATAATTTTTTTTCCTTGATAAGACAGTACTTTCTTATTTAGGATTTCAAGGATGAAAATTCTTTTTTTCCCTTCTTTTTTTTTCTCTCCATGTTAGACTCCTAAAATGCTCTTGAAAAAAATCAGAAGCAACAAGCAAAATATTTTTAACAACTTTCTCTTTATGTCCTTTGTTCTTTCCACAGTTAGGGCTGTAAATCTGAACAATGTCATGGGAGCAGTATTTTATAATGGTAAAGTGGCAATTAATTCCATGATTAGAAAGTCCCCAGGCAGAAAAATGCTCCTTAATAGGAGAGATTGAGTAAATGACAATGATTATAAAACCATGGATAGTCATGCATGCTCGTCCATTGCTAAAGGAAACTTGATTCTGTTAGCTCAGAGCTTCTTGTTAGATTTGCACTTCTCTGTCGGATGTCTAGCTCTGGCATATATAGCATGAACTTTGCAAGGAGGTTCACTGATTTCACATCAATTACTAGCCGTTGATAAGCATAGAAATATTTTGACTCTGGAGACAAGTGACAGCTGGTGCTGCTGCAGGAAAGGAGGGATAAAGCACCTGCTCTGATGACTACGGTGCAGGGAAGTCAGGGATCTCTGCCAGCAATTTCAACTCTCTGTAAAAGCTCACATGTGGAAGGTGCTGCTGATACCTGCTGACGTGGTTGGCTGTCCTCCACCAGCGCTGCCCACGTTGTGGCCATGTCCTTTCCCCTTCCAGCAAGCCAAGTAGCATCTCCTTCCTCTTCATGAGGGTCTGGTTAAGCAGCTAAAGCAATAAAAAGTTCAGCTTGGAATGGGCTGAATGGATTAAAACTCAAAACTCAGTGCTCAAAATGTATCTACAAATGGGGCTTTGGCCTTTTATTGGGATTTTCAAACTCGTTGTAGCCCATGGCTGACAGTAAAGGCAGGCTGGATGAATGGCCACCCCACAGGTTGACTCCAGAGCCTGTGTGCCAGGAGGCAGACAGGGCACACGAGCTATTTCTGCTTGGGAAATGCAAGTGTAACCTATCTTACCAAAGCGGTCATAGGAAAACACGATTTAAGCTGATAAATGGGGATGATGGAGTGATGCTCACCCAGTACCTGGAGCAGTTCCTGTGTTGATGACTTTTTAATGATTTTACCCAATGACAGCTACGTAGTGCATCTCACACACTGCTCGAACTATGGGAGGATGTGCTGGTTTCTTCTTTTCCTCCCATGCTTCAAAAGGGCAGCCTGTACCCACCTAAGGTAGCGTCTGTGTTATACTGTGGTGGCAATGTGACAAAAGTAAAATAATGCGCCTTAGAGCACTTCAGTGCCAAAAAGACCTGTTACAGGCTGAGCTGTGAGTGCTTCCCTGCTCCCCCTTTCAGAAGCATTTGAGTTTCTGTCTATTCCTCCTCAGAGCTTAACAACTAAATCCTGCACCGCTTCAGATTAGAAAGCATTTTGCCAGTTCAATTAGATTTCCTCTTTTTTTTTTTTTTTTTGGCTGGGAAATGGAGCGTTTAATCCACTTGGAGGAATACACGTTTCCCTTCTGGTAGTCATTACCATAGCTCCTTGGCCAGCTGCTCACCAAGGCTTTGCCCATGAAGTCTGCTTTGGGGCCGTGGCCATGTGTGCTAACTAGGCTGGCTGTATTAATTACAGCTCCAACCTCCCAGGCCAAAGGCGAGTTCATTACATCCCTTTACAGTCTCCCCCATATGTATTTAACCTATGTGTAAAAGGGCTCTATGTGAGTGTCAGTTGCCCTCTGCCAAATACAGTAATCTGAAAAAAACAGAGATCATCTGAACACCTCTGGCCTTCCTCCACTTTAGGACCTTCTTAACTCTACGAACCTGACAAGGTGCAAACCAGAAACCTGCCTGGACAGAAGTTGAAATCTCAGAATAGGTTTGCCCTGGTTGTCCATAGGACTGGTAGGCTTCATCAGGGCTGGAGGAAGCACCTCCACCTGCCAGGCCCCTGGCAGCCCCCAAGCTTCCCCAGTGGTAGGAACATGTGCTCGTCCTCAGCAAGGACTGAGTAGGGCTCATCTCTTTTTAAGACATCTAGTGAGAAATGGGGTGCACTACTTTTATGCAATAGAGTAAAGGTTGGAGTGCTCAAAAGCAGAAAAGTTCCAGCCACTGTTCCTTTCTCGGTGGGACTGTGTTCCCACCATCATCCCCTGCCTCCCGGGAGAGTGGGCTGACTTCCACCATCTAGTACATTTTCTTATTTTGTTTTCTGATGTGTAGAGTTGAGCCCTCACCTGTGCAGCAGCACACAAAGGTTTTGTCGTTTATACCCAAGGTTGTTTGGGAACCCCAATCTCTCCCCTGCTGGGTGGGAACCCCAGCCACTGCTCCACACGTTGACATCCCGCTGCCTCTGGCCCCATGAGCCCTGGTCCCTGTGCCATGCAGCATCACCACAGCAGTGACGCTGATGTGCTCGAGCTCTCAAGAGGAACAATGTGCGTATCGAATCCACCACAAATGATTTTACACATAAAATCTAAATTCACAATTTGTTTCAGGAAGGACTGTTTGACTCTCTGCCTGTGACTGTCCTCCCCCCACACTGTAGCATTCCCTGCATGTTTTAGCCCACGTAGCTCAGATATTAAACAGGACTGTACAGCCATGCCAGAGTAAGCACAAATTTAAGAGCATGTGCTGCTTATCCATGGAGCCTAATGCTCTTTATGAAGGTCAGGGCTTACCATCTCCAGCAAAGAGCTGAGGAGACCAACGTGTGGAGAGAAGGTTGGCATAGACTTGTTTCGTAGGACTATCAGGTAACAAGAATTTGGCTCCAGGTGTCCTCAGAGCCTGTTTAAGTCAGAATCTGTTGTCCCTGTCATTTCATCCAAATGCAGGATTCTCTTATCTCCTGGAAAGCAGTCACCTATGCTATTGCTCATTCTGATTTTCAAGCAAACATCACAGAACATCCCATCTCTGAATACATAATAGAAAAATAATAATGGGTGCTGTCAAATTTCTGGAGTAATGTCTGCAAATGCAATCATACATTTTAGAAAAAGAAGCATATCAAATAATTCATAAGTAAGTTTGCAGTCTTTCAGTGGGGGGAGAGAAGGATAATTAAGTCTACACAAAACAAGGTGTCAGGAACTCCTGAACGCAGCCCCTGCAATATGCCATAACGACTGTTGCTATTCCTGAGACGCTGCACCGAGAATGCAATAGCTGATCTCCTTGTGAAACAAATCTGCAGTGCTGTTGGCCAGGCTAGCTTCATGTAGTAGCTTAAATGCAACACAGAAGTGATCTGGCTGTGTGACAGCCCGACTGGGGGTAGCTCTGAGCCAACTGATTTGGGCGGTTTTATACCAGCAACCCTCATACTTCCGACTCCATGGTCCACACAGCCACAGGGTTTACATCTGTCTGCCTCTCCTATATCAATGTGCCTAGAAAGTATTAATTTTTCCATTTTTTTGAGATGTTTTAATTGTGCAGATTAGGCATACTTAATCATTTTAGCCCTTTTTGTGATTAAGAAAAAATCAGCATTTCACAGTTCTTAATAGGGCTATCAAAATCCTACAGTTATGGATGGACCATTGAGTGACCTAGTATTATCTCTTCATGTTGAAAATGTTCTAGGAAAAAATAGATAGGTACACCATGAAAATTGTGTCTTTCCTGATGACATTAAAATCAGGGATATCTGTTTATCTAGTTTTGTGGAAGTTTCCTAGGGTGCAATGAGTAAAAAAATCCTGCAATAACTGAACAGTACTGTCCACATTTATTATCCATCTTGTACCAAAACACAGCAGAATGGCAAATATGAACTATCTGCTAGTAAAATTGAATTGTTACCATTTGTTATTGACTGAAAATCTTCTCCTCTGTCCCAGTCACACCTATGGAGGATGTAGGGGCAGGTTTGTTTGTTTAGCTGTTATCTGAGCTTGGAAAGATCACAGCGATTCACATGCATTAAACGTTGCACACTGAAAGGACCCTGTCTCACCCATGATGGTGAAGTCAGAGCTAAGAAATGCATTTCTAAAAAAAATGGGGATTCACAAAAGAGATAGATACAGTTTTGCTAGATTTCAAAAAGAACTGAAAGTAATCTTAGTAACATAATTAACCCTTTCCATGAGATAAGTGTCTTGATTTAATGAACAGGCTTCCTCAGCTTGTCTGTTTCCCTAAGTCTAAAAGGGAGAAAATACTACAGATTTTTCCTCTATATAACACATTAACATTGACAGACTACGAGTGCAGTACCATATAGGCACAAACTCATGCAAAACTGCTTCTCAAGTTTGGCAGAATAGAAAACATCAGCTTGGGTCCCTCCCAACTGTGCCCTTCTTCCAACCATAAGGACATGTGGAGAAGTGACTGATGCCAGCGCCTCTGACATGTTGTGAAGGCCTCATGTGGCAACGCATCCCAGGATCGCCAGAATGACCTGTAGCTGTGTGCTGCGAGGGTAACACAGCCAGCCTGTGAGAAAGCATCCTTACTGAGGCAGCCTCCATGAAGGAGATATGAAAACTACCAGGCATGACCGGTGCCATTGAAATGGGAAAGCAACAGTCCCAGAGGCAAACCTGGGGCTGAACTGGTATTTATGCAGTTTGAATCAGGCTCCATTCCAGGCCACGCTACCAAAAAAAAAAAAAAATCATCAACTCCTAGAGGGCTTGTTGCCTGCCCAAATGTGTTCCTCTCAAATTCAATCATAGTGGAAGCACTTTCAAAGACAAAATATAAAACTTAGCTTTGAACTTTCTCTTTTCTCAGACTTTCTTATCTTCACATGTGTTTTCCTAGAGCTTTTTGGTGTCAATCAAACTGCTTTCCCAAAATTTTCAGGAACACCTTGTGTGAATGTTGCATAGAAACATCTTCTCAGTTTTGCCCTGCTAGATGGAGAACATTCTTTCAAAACACACTTGTATTACAGGGAAGGCCAGTACAATTTCTGCCGCTTGTGGCAACTAGGGCATAAGATTTCAGTGATGTTCCCAGTTGTTAGTGTGTTTCTTCCTTACTGAAACAAGGCCTATCAGCAACTGAATCAAGAGTGATCCATCCATTTTTGCTTTTCTTGAGCATTAGGAGGTGACTTGAATTAATCATCTTAACTTTCTTATTCAGGTGCTTAACATTTACTGTATGAAGCTTACTCCTAGCCTAAGTACTCTGTCCACTGTCCCTCTTTTTGTAAGATATTTGGTGTCACTTACTTTGTTCCCTCTTGACAGTCTTGACAGTCAGAACTGCTATCTACAACTAAAGTATGTGTAATGCACCTACAGCTTATCTTCAAGTCTGTTAGGTTGTTTTTTTTTCCCCACAACCCAACTTGTGTTGAAAGTTTGAACACAAGAAGAAATATGGATGTTTCCAGTTGGCACTTAAACCAAGCTTGTTCTTTTTTATGTATTAAAGAACCTTTATTTTGTAGCTGGTAAATATAAAAATAGTCATGATCTCTTCAGTGGCATCACACTTTATTTCTGACAGCTCATCGTTTAAGCTGGTCACACCCTGGCAGAAATTCTTCATCTCAGGCCTCCATGTAAGCATAAGACAAATACCATCTTATACTATTAAAGTCCTTTTTCCTAAGTCTAGTATGTTTTTGTCATTTCCATGCCAGTAGCCTTTACACCTGTACTCTTTACTTGCAGGTTGAATTTTAATTTACATAAAGATTCCCACAAAGATCTGAGTTGTTCATGTTTCTATGATACAATAAATAATATACAACTTGTGCAAAGCGCTCATCTGATTACATCTGTGTAAGTACCTTTTAGTTTTAAGTACATTTCTTAAGAAAATACGTCTTATGCATTCTTGTGTGTGCATAATAATTCAGGTAGGGAAGGGCTTCTGGAGGTCACCTGCACCAATGACCTGAAAGCAAATTCAAGCTATGCCAGATTGCTCAGGGCAGTGCCCACTCAAATTTTTAATATCTCCAATGATGGAGATCCCGCAGCCTCACTGGGCTTCCATCCCAGTGTTTGACCATCCCCATGATGAACATTTTTTCCTAATAGCTGACCAAAACATCCTGTGTTACAGCTTTTACTTGTGGTTTCTTATCCTTTCATTGTGCACTTCTGAGAAGGACCTGGCTGCATCTTCTCTGCACCCTCCCATTAAATAATTGTAGGCAGCAGTTAGACCCCACAAGGCTCCTCTAGGGTTTCTGCTGTGGAGGAATCTGGCAGCATGAGACAGAGGGGGTTTTATTTATTTTTGCTTTCTTTATTTATTTTAAAAAAATTTATGAATTATGTCAGAGTTCGTGCCAGTACCTTTAAGACTCCTTAATTAAATTGTGCCGATGAGTGTGTGTCTTTGATTTCTTTCAGTGTTGCAGTCCAAAGTGCAATTTTCCTTAGAGGTAAACTGACTATAAATCCCTGACTGGAATCAGTCAAGCTGCATGGCACCTGTCTGCCTCAGGAAAACTAATCTTCCTGGTTTGTTTTTTTTGGTTTGTGGGTTTTGGGTTTTTTTTGTTTGTTTGTTCCAGCCTAAATGGGGGCTGTTAAAATAGCAAGTCTGTCCTGAACATTTTCAGTATTGAAAGTTCAAGACTTTGGATCTTCTACCACAGGGTCAAAAAAATGCAAATCTAGAGTCCTCCGTTTTCTTGCATGGCCTGCAATTAAAATGCTTATTTCAGAGAGTGAGAAAAAATTTTTCTCTTTTTTTTTTTCCTCCTTTAGGAAAGTGCAATGTAATCTACTAGTGGCAAACCTGACCATGAGCATGACAGTTCCTCAGTCTAGCAAGGACATTTATGTGTTCTTCTTATGTGTTGAGAAGAACATCCTTACAAAATTGTTTGGCTTGCTCTGTGATTACATCTCTCTTACAATCTCAATTGCTGCAATAGGCTATGCTAGAAACATAATTTTTAAAATATACCAAAGGCAAGCAGTAAGACCATTTGCATATTCCCAGAATTTAATCAACCGTCAAGAAGGAGCTGTTCAGAGACTTCAGCCACTACTGACCTGTGATATGAGGGATCAGTGCCTCTTCTTCACCCAGGTGTGCAAGGACATGGAGCAGGAAGGCACCAGGTCAGCAAGGACATGAATTCACTATAGGCCTCCTCTCCTCAAATTAAGAGGCCAGCCTGTCATATCAGGAACAGAGTACCTCTCCCTCTCTTTTTCTGTTTATTTGCTCATTTCTTACCTGGCAACCTGTTTTTTCCAGGCTGTTTCCCAACCAGCCTCAGCAGCTAGAACAAAACTGTTTCATGCTGGCTTCCTGTTCAAGTACAAACGTGCTTTATCCATTGATAGTTGAACCTCTCCTATTACGCAACTGCTCTGATACCAGGCAAAGGCTTCTGCACCTCAAGACTTGAGCAACAGCACCTCCATTGGGATGGGCTATCAGGTATATCCCCGTTCCTCAGCCACAGCTGGTGCCCCCCAAAAGAGGGGATACAAATCCTGAGAAATGAGTGAGCAAGGAAGTTGTTTGGGGAAAACTGGAAGGAGGGATGGCATTGGGCCCCAGAATGTCTCCCAATGATTCTGAAAGGTTTTAACCATGGTCTTGATTAAAGCTGCTCACAGGGATGATCTTTGTCTTAAATATACAGCAGAATACACCTCTTGCTAGACTTATCACAGCCTATGGGTTCAGAAATTTTGTCAGAGAGACAAAATAACAAGCCTCTTCTACGAGCAAAGGAAAATGCACACAAGCTTCAGACAGGTTTTCTGGCTTACATTTCAAGAGGCTTGCTTCATTGACTAAAGCTGGTTTTAATCTTAAAGCAAATTAGCAAAATATGAATATGTGCTCCAGATGTCAAGCACTTCCATGCTCCAAACACAGCAGTCTTGTGGACTAGCAGCGCATGCAATGGTTGTAGTCAAGCCAAGGAAATCCTCTTGACTTTGATTTGTTCTGTGACTTTAATTAAGTCACCAGCATCTTTAGTTTTTCTAGTCGAAAAGAACCGGTGTATGACATTAGTCTCTCTCACAGCATTCTCATGTAATGTAGTTAGCAATGCCCATTACAAAAGCAACCCTTGCCAAAAGCAGGGTTTTGGGAGATGTTATTATCTTTCTTTTTATCCAGAATGCCTCTGATGTCTGTGCAACATGTTATTAAACAATGTTTTTTGTAAATCACCTTGCTGAGGGTTGTTACAAAAAGAGGCTTTTTGCTTGATGAACAAACAAGATATGAAATGAAACACCTCTATGTCTAAGCAACCTTAAGGTGATGAATAAAACAAAATTATAGAAAATGCAGCTGCAGTGAAGTTCAAGGATCAATCAGCTACCTCCCTAATCTAATAGCTATTTTTAAGACCTTCACAGATGGAGGTTTCTCTGACTCAATCAATCTATATATATATGGTATATGTTTAAGTCATTTTTTTAAAATGATCAACCTGAATTCTGTGCTGTAGTTTTAGTTCACTGCTTTCTGGCCAGTCTGCACTGGATCTGAAGAAGAGATTATTCCTTTACTTTTTTATGTCAGTCTTTTTTTTTCTTCAAGGCTATGTTCATATTTTCCTGCAGTCTGCTTTTTGCTAGATTAAGCAACTTAATTCATTCAGTCTTTTTGCCTGGCTATATCCTCTAGACTGATGTCAACTCATTGCTCTGTGTCTCTCTTGAAGCATGGCACCCAGGAGTGGGCATAGGAGGGCTGCTGGGTACAGTGGAAGGATTAGAGCAGAGGCACACGAGACTAGTGTCGATCCCATGATTGTGGCTGTCGCTTTCATGGTAGGGTGACATTATTAAATGATGTTCCACTTGTGGGGCACTTTACGTGCTGCATGGTGGGGGGGGATGTTTTAAAGGCTCACCCAACCCAATGTGATTACACCCACTGCACTGTAGAGTCCTGCACTTCTCCTTTGTTGAACAGCATCTTGGGTTTTTTTCCAGTGTGCATTTCCAATTCATCAAGATAATTTTGAATTCTAATCCTAGCCTCCGTGAAGGCCTTTATCACAGTGGGCATCCCTTTAATAACCACAGAAGTTTTAATTCTGCAAGCTAACACAGACTGAGAGAGGCTGCAGTGATTTAAGTTGCCTATTATGATAGCTCCTTAATCCCAAAGAACAAGATCTTTTTCTCTTCTCTCTGAATGGCAGCTACCACAAATAGATTAATAGACACTTTGGCTTTATTCCTTTGTCTACGGCCTTTCAAACTTACCTCTCCTATACTCAGCTTTTGCACCTTTTAGGTTATCTTTGTAGTCTGGTTTAATTGTATATTTCTGTAGAGGCTTAGCCTAAAATTGCTTAACTGTTAAGCACTGCTTTTTACTTGGCAGGAGGGGATTTAAACTGACCATATGTGCTGCACCCCTATGGTGGGGAAACACCCCTCTAACACAGTCTCTGTTGCTCCATAGCTATTTCTTCTGCAGGAATCATAAGAAGGTTTGAGTCTCAGATCCTTGTTTTGTTCGTACCCATATCAGTATGATATAGGAATATAGAATTTCTTTCAAGAAAATGCTCTCGTGATTTTACACCAGAGAAAATGGGAACAAGTCTTTCCCCTCAGTTTTCTTCATGTGTGAAAAAGGTTTTCTGAAATGGAAAAGACAAACCAAACCCTGAGAAGAACCTGATGATTTCAAGGACAAAAGTGATGTGAAATCTTACCTTTTTTAGTTTTAATTACCTTCCAAAACGACACTTCCTTCCAATTCCTGTATGAAGAAAAGCATCCCCATAAAAATAGTTCCACCGTGTCTCTGCTGCACATTTTGAAGGGAATTTGTTCCAAGAAATTAAAGAGATTTGCAGACACCCAAAAAAGGTGGAGAATTTTTGTCTAAAAGCTAGGCATCCAGCCCACACAAGTTGTCTCGTCCAGGTCACTCTATAATCAGTGGAGACAGGCCATCCCAAGGTAGGTGAGAAGAATGGTGACTCATCTCTGAGATACTGCTATTATCTAGACTACACTATGACAATTTAGGGTAGCTGTCTCTCTTTAGAGTTTTAAAGCTAGGTGAGATGACACAAATAGTAGATTAAGCTGGCAAAAGTTATCATGCTGGGAAAAGTGAAATTATCTAAACACAGCCTTCATTGTATGCTTAAACTAATCTCTGTGTTCAGGCACAGAGCGCAGCCTCAAATTGCTCATATACCAGGTCTTGCCTTCGCTGCGTGCCTATGTAACCCACAGGGTAGCATGGCTACCTACCTGGAACAAAGCTGAGGCTGGTTCCCACAAGTGGCTCCCCAGTAGAGGAAGGACCATGGCTGCTGGCTGGGAGGGTGTTAAGAGCTGATAAGGCACTAAACCTCATGGCAGGACAAGAAGCTCCTTGCCCCTGCTCCTTTCCTGCCATTTAACCTTCCCTTCTCACACTCACAACTGAGCCATTTTCTCTTTGGGGGCAGCAGGAGCCCTGGCTTCTGCTCACCCATGACATGGGTTAGTGGCTGCCAAATGCTGTTGATGAGTGCTCTCCCCTCCTTCTGCTCCTTCATCAGCCCAGTCAGGTAGGCACGGGTCTCACTGACAGCCTCCTTCCCCCCACCTGCTCAGGACAGTGCCTTAGGGTCACTTCTGTAGGGCCAGCAGCTGGGATCCCTCTTCAACTGCGGCCCTTACCTGTCTCCTCCATTTTCCACTAGCTCCCACATTATGGGTTTAGTGTCAGGAACTGGAAGATCCCAAATGACTGTGTTGACAACCCGAAACTCAACGCAGTTGCTAGGATGTGAATCCAGGTGACCAATGCGTCTGAAGCATTGGAAAGCCACGAGAAGGCAGAGCAGGGGGCTGAAGGCTTTTCTGTATTTCATTCATAAGGACTGTGTCCTCCTGAAACATCAAAGGCAGAGGTCTGCTCAGGAGCAGCAGGCTCTGGGAGAGGGGTCCCTTATGGAAATTGGGTTTACCTTTATAACTACCAGTTCTGCTGAGCCATATAAGTATTTTTTCTCTCTTCGACTCTGATAATAATGTGTATATTACTACTGCTGGATACATTAAGATTTTTTTTCTCCTGAGCTTCCCTGCTCTGTGCTCTTCAAACCTAACCGTTACTGTGAAAAATCTCCTCTCTTCTACTTGTCTTTGCAGAATAGCAGTGGAACCATCTTCCTCCATGCCACTACATACAGCTTTAGACAGGACAGTTTTTAATAAGAGAGAATTTTGCAGAAATGCAGAATATTTTCTCCAAGCTGACCCCACGCTCACCAGACTTGGTGCTTCTCAGGCTCGGAGCTTGCTGGTTGCTATGGAGAAAACATAAACTTCACACTCTCACATGGTGAGGGGAAACCTACAGAGTGGCCACTGAAAAATAACTATCCTGCATCTAGAGAGGACCAAATGGGATTTGGTAGGCCAAAAAGCGGGAGAAGATTGGGCGTGCACTCACAAAACAAGCAAATGTGGATACGTACGACCTTGTTCTTGCAGCCAGAGGATCCTGATGCTTTGAGAGCAGGAATAGCTTTTTTTCTTACTTTCTTTTCTTTGTACACACTGCCACTAGGGGACGTTTTGTCATCACATATCGGTCGCTACACAATTTTACTTTTCCTTACAGTGGTTCATGCTTTCTTTTCAATCTTGGTGCACATCTAGATCATGGAGTGGATGTCTGAATTTCATAGGGCTTGTGGATGACCCAGACTCACTGGAGCTGGGAAGGAGAGAAGTATTTATTTCCCCCATTTCTCCAAAGGACTCCATCTATCAATATTCCTTACAAAGTGAGGCAGCTGGTTATTTCACAGCTTGCTGGAGCAACACAAGAGAACTGAAGGCTGCCTCTCATTTTAGTGTTAAGAGCCGAACACAGACACTGCTGGTGGTTTTGCGAAGGTAGAAGTAATACACAGCCACTGTAAATCAAACTGGAATGAACATCACCAGCAGTGGTGCATGTTAAGTATTTTCTGAAAGAACAAGAATATCTTTTAGACTAAATAATTAGAAATCAATTGGCAAAACTCACATTTCACTCCTTTTTTTCATTCTCATTTAATTTGTCCTAGGATAACTGACCGGCTTAACCCAAGTCACTACCCAACCACCTACTGATACGCTTTTTTTCCTTCTCTCCAATGCAGACAGAGCAGCTGGTGACTCTTTGGATTCTCTTTATTGTCACAATTGCTGGAAATGCCATCGTGCTCTTCTCTAATTGGAGGAAGAAGCGGAAATCTCGAATGACCTTCTTTGTTACACAGTTGGCAATCACAGGTAGTGTATGGGAGGGGAAAGGGCACCTGAACTGCACAGGAATCAGTATTAAAATGACAAATAAGAAAACGCAAGTTGAGTGGTGAAGGATTCAGTTGCCACCTAATGTCTAGCCGCAGCTTGCCATAAGACAGATGGGTGGCTGCTTATCTTAGGGCTCAGTCTGCCTCTGATCTAAAAAGACGTTGGTAGATGTAGTAGTGTCTGTGTCAGATGCAGCAGCTGTAACTCATTGATTTCACTGAATCTTATCTTCCAGTCTGAATTTGCATCCACATTTCCCAGAAGTTATGTCCCCAGCTGTTGTCATGGAACAATTTAAATTAAACTAGTTTAAGATGAATTTCTTGTGCTTTTCTACTAAAACCCTTTCTAAAGTATGTCATAATGGTATTGCTCCATCAATTATACTCTTGCATTGAAGAGTTAAAATAACGTCATGTTGTCTTGTTTAACCAAGTAAGGGAAATATAAAAATGTAAATGTGGAGAAAAATGCATTTAGCTAATTTTTTTGAATGGAAAAAAGGATGCTGATTCAAGAACTTCGCAGTTTTTAAACAAAATGGAAAATGTACAGAAACTTGGTGTGTAAAATGTCAATCTCAGCAGCTAGGAAAGGAATAAGCATAAGCAGCACATTGTTTCTCTGTGGCCTTGAATGCACTAAATTTGTGGGGTTTTAAGTTTCCCAAGGGAAAATATGTGCTGCTTCTGTAACAGTGTCCTGCTACTAATCCCTGCTTACAAGACAGCTGTGTTGTATTGTTTGTTTATATAGGATATATTTATATGCTTTCTGTTGCTTTTTGGTAAGATATGGTAGGAATTACAGCACTTTTCCACTAAAGAGCTATTTAATATGGGATTTCCCAGCAATATTGCATCCTCCTTTGATGTCTGTTGTATCTCTGTTTAAACTGGAAAAGCAAAGGACTACACTTCCCCATTTTCAATATGTGTTCTTTGCAAGTAAATGAACTCAATCACGTCTGCCCAGGACCTTGTCCCATTTCAAGAACAGCTCTCAGTTGAAACAGTTAGACCAAGGTGTGCAAAGTGATGCAAAGGGACTGGCCCACAACTACAGGTGATATAAGAACTATTGCAAGATGAGGAGGTGAAGGTTTGCAGTGCCTGTGAGTCATCTGTAATAAACATTTTCACTTCTTACCTCAGATGTGACTTTCATGTCACTTCCTTTGTGTGCCAGCGGTATTTTCCATCAGGTAAGGTGTGTTGATACAGCCTACAACACAGTTTGGAAGCATCAATCACAGATCAAACGTTACAGTGTTCACAGGAGTTTCAAAATAGCCAGTCTCCGCTCAAAGAGCTCCCAATCCCAGATGAATATATGGAAGATGGTAAAAGGCAGGCAACCAAGCAGTAGTACAGGCAAGAGTAGAAGAGCAACTGAAGCCCCAGACGGACACCATCCATTTTCTACCTACCCTCATCAGCAAGCAGAGTACTGGGGGCAACCTTCATGAGAAGGGCTTTGGAAAAGAGGAGGGTGGAAAATGACGCTGTGTGTCTGTCTGGCACAGAGGGGACAAGGGCTGGGCTTGTTGCCAGAGCAAAAGCACAGGTAATACATACACCAGCATGGTAACAGAAGATGGGTCCTAACAGGAAGAGCTCAACTAAACAGCAAAGGGTCTTGTCCTAGTAAGAAAACAAATATATTTACTGCAGCAGAGAAAGAAGAGCATAAAGACAGGGGCGTCCAGGTCAAAGGAATAAAGCAAGAAGCAGACAGAAGTGTTGGGACCAGGATAGCTCAGGAGAAGTCTGGTCCACATGAGGCATACTAGGAGGAGGCTACTGCTGTTGCAGGTAAGGGCCTGGGTGGGAGTTTTGCCATTTTGGACCCATAGGAAAGGCCGAGTTTTTGGATTAGAATGGAGGTGGATAAGAGACCTGGTCACTAGGGGTTCAAATACCATGTACATGAAGGGAGGGGAAGGCATTGCAAGTGCAGTTTTGAGGAAGCTGGAATAATCAGTGGCAAAGACAACAAGGCAAATATCCCATTATACGTAGGCTGCAAATAGTGCTATACAGCTGCTGTTACAATATTGACTGTGGGCTATGTGTTCCACTTGCTGATTCTTCTGACCTCCCCTTCCCTAAAATTATCCCTGACTTTTAAAATCAGACCTTCAAAGTGCGTGAGTTCAACAGTCTGTTCCATTTCATATTATAGAAATTCACACAGAAAACTCACGACATTCACATCTGCAATGTTAAATGAAGTAACACCAGCTTGAACAGTAAGGCTCCTTTCAAGCAATGTTGACTTCTTTTTTGTGATGCAGGAGTCAGAACTCTAATTTATCTTCCCGCACCAAGAGTTCCTGTCAGTATTTTGGCACAAAGAAATGACTTAATTCCTGAAATGGAGCCATTTCACTTTCTTATCTTCAAAAATACTAATAAGAACAAAGCAAGCTGGCAACAGTCATCATCTTTTCACAACAATTTATGAGGTAGATGCAGAACATTATGAAAACACTGGCTTGTCACATTGCTTTGATATGCCAGGCATATTTAAATCCTACCAACTAAAGCCTAATCTCCTGGCAAACAGTTTCTGCTTAGTCAATATTACTACTTCCATCTATTTTGGGATTCTTAAAATATTTATTGTTTCTACCCCAGTAGCAGAGAGAAGAATAATGGATATAGCTTTATCAATGTAGGCATTTCAAAGCCGTTTAAAAACTTTTTGTCTATTGATCTGTGGCTCGATAGTTGAGTAGTGTCCTCAATTCTCACATCTTCCCACTAATGTAGTACAAAAATGAAATGAAAATATAGCCTTTGTGTTAGAATAAACAAGGTATTCAAAGCAAATTGTGCATAATACATGAATAGGAAATGAGTACTGTTGTTCTCCTTGACTGGTTGCCAAGCCAGATGCAGAAGAGAAGTAACTAACTGATTGAGGCTTCTTTCAACACCGCCAGAATTCAGTGGTTCAACCCACTCGGCAAATTCAGAGATAAGACTTGTAGTGACCCCTTACTACACCATAATTCAATGTGGTGATTGAGGCTGCAGGGATCTGTAGGAATGTGAGTAATCCCTTCAACTTCAGTGTGCTTAAAGATGTTGCTGAAGCCTGGATTCAGAATATTTCATATTAAATATATGCCTATACAATGCCTGCGTCAGTACCGCATTTAAGTCTATGTTTAACTCTCAGCTCATGCATAAATCTCTTTGAAATTATCTGGGAATTAAGCACTAGGAAATCAGCTAAGAGTTAACAGCTGAGTCGAACAATAGTACTAATCACTCAGCATCAGCTAATTTAACAAAGAGGAATACTGCCACGTTTGCCTTGTGTTCATTTTGCTTTCGGGCATATTCCTTTTTTGTAAAAATGTTTTTCTTAGAAGCAAGCTCATCTGTGAAGACTGAAACTAAAGCTAGGTTTCCTACAGATTTCTATCTCCAAGGCAATTTAGTTTCTCAGAAAGTGTAAGCTCTGAAGATTACCCTGTGCAGAGGGTATTTCTAAACACTTTTTCCCAAATACATTTCTTCTGAGTTTAGCACAAGTTATGCTCCTGGCGTAGCTAGCTCTCCTGGCAGGAAACCTCTCACATCTCCCCCTACCTGACGCCGTTTCACATAACTTCAGAGTCTTAGTGTCTTTAAGATCTTTGCCTCTGACTGAATTCACCGAGTGGTTCAAGATCAAAGAGTGGGGTCTGACAGACGGGTGAGTTCACACGTGCTGTATCACACCAGAAATTTTCAAGTGAAATATGGTTGTTTTCAGAAAAGATGGTTTGTACACACATTTATATCCATTTAGATCACTTTACACAGCTCTACCAAATGCAGGCCTTCTTAACTCTACTCTCAAAATGTAAAAGCAACAGATATGAGCATATATAAAATACAATTATTTGAGTAGCACTGGAGAAGGAATGTCATTTATTGGCTAAACAGTCCATTCAGTAAAAACTGCTATTATCTGACCAATTCTAAAACCAATCAAGGAATACATTAAAAAACTCTACTGAAAAGTATTTTACTTCTCATTATTCTTCATCCAACTTCAACTACTACTGACAGAGGAACATATTTAAGTTCCTTTTAATGACCAGAAGTGCATAGTTTATTGAGGTTTTTTTCTCCAACATTAACATCTGGAAAGTTGGAGCTGTAAATGTCATGACCATTAGCTCTGTGAGTTTCTCTTTCTACTCCAACATTTAGCAGAAATCAGTACCCTAAGAACAGTGTTAGATTTTGTCCATTGTTAGGGGTAGAAATACATGTAGGTACTTTACTGCATGCCCAAATTTAAGCCATAGGCTGACAGACTTGGTTGGAAATAGATGCTCACTTAGGTATTGCTGTGGCTGTAATGAAGAGAGAAAATAAAAAGAACGCCTGCTAACTTCTATGGTAGCTTACATATAAACAGAAAACCAAAAGACAACCTGTAAAACTATTTAGCTGCAGTCTATATTGTGATATAAATACCAAATCCTAAGGGATGATTTGAGAATGACATTAAAAAGACAAGGAGGTATTTTTCAAAGTGTCTCTTTATATCACTGCCACCTTCTTCAGTTGCTCCCAGAAAGCTGGACCACAGGAGGCTTTGGTTCTTAAGCAACTGCACTCATTTTGTTCAGTGTTTAGTGAAAAGCCAATACACTGAAAACTTGCTACAAGAGGGTTATGTGAGCAAATAGATGGAAATGGACCCTGCTAAAGCAAGGAGTGTTTATTTTCTGTGCTGCTTCTGCCCAGAGAGAGCACAATTGTGGGACTAAAACCAACTGGGCTCAGCCACCAACTTTTGGGATGGTTTTGGTTAAGATGACTGAAGGCAGAGTCTGCCAACTAATCTGCTAGTTAAATGCCCTAAAACAGGTGCATCTAACTCTACTACAACAACTAAACATGAACAAACACATTAGAAGTTGTCCTTCCTTTCTTCTTCTTTTTTTTTTTNCTTTCTTCTTCTGTTTTTGTTTTCTGCACCAAAACCACTACAGCGCTGACTGCTTTAATGGACCATGCCTGTCCTTCAATCTTTTTCTTCCTTGTCTATGTGACTTGAAGGAATGAAGATGACTTGTTACTCCCTGATCTGTACAAAAGCTTAATATAATAACACCATTACCAAAATTAACATGTAGAATAATATTAACAGATAATTGTCTCTGTTCCAGCTTTTCATCTGGAAAATGGTACTTGTAATATTTCCGCACTTCAGAGAAGTCATACATAGGAATTCATCAGTTTTACAAGCACCTTAGACATTACAGTGATTATGAGCATTGGAAGTTAATTGCATAGAGCCAATTAGCAGCTAACTCAGCAAGTCACCTTAATGGAGGTGGACTGTTGGCAGCCAAAGAGCCCACAGAGTTTCCAGTTGTACTGGAAAACTTATACCTTGCCAGCTGGGTCTTGGCTGGAACCTGCCATCTGATTTACATGATTGCCCACCCAAGACACAGAAATCTAATGCAGAATGCTGAACTGAAACAGAGTTTATTTCAACAATTCCCAGAAATCTGTGGCTTTCTCCCCTNAAGGAAGAGTGTCATTTGTCAATATTCCCTCAGGCACAGACACTGAAATTTGCTGAAGCACCCAATGGCATCTAAATATCCAGTTTTGGAAGCAGGCTGATTCCTGAACACATAGCTGGAAGTCCAACAACTCTGCAAATCACCTGAGTGTACACACGGCTTGAAAAACAAGGAAAGAAATAGAATATATCCACCTTTCCTCTGCAGGCTAGAGAAACTATAGCACTTAGTACAACTGTTCATTTTGCATTCACAGAATAAATGAGAATCAATTTACCAAGAGCAAAAATGGTCTCTGGGAGTAAACACAGCAATATTAACATTACTTATTCAGTGCACCCCATGAAACTATGTCGAGTTCTCTGGACTGGGAGTGAATAAGAAAATTCATTGCACGGCTGCATTAATTGCCTGGAGAAGAAACAATCTTTTTCCACCCTGATTCTACCAAGACTAATTCAGTAACTGGAAAACAGCATGGGACTTACTTTAAGTTAGATATGTATTAG
>VYZW01004579.1:36974-64124 GCA_013401315.1 Balaeniceps rex
ATGCAGAAATAAGATGTCCGTGATTCATGGTTTGTAATTAATGCAATCACAACCCACTAGGTAGACATCCTTAAACCAGCATTTTTCAGCCTGTTGTCTCTGAGCAGTGGTCTTCAGATCCCTTGCAGGTAGCAAAAAACACTCTGCAGCACAGCTCCAAGTATAGAGCTGAGGTCTCTGCAGGCAAGGAGAACTCATGAAAAAAACCTCTTCTTTCCTCTTTACTAAAGGTACAGCATCTAAATACTGTACTAAATTGTTCTGGAAGGGTCAGTTTGTGTGTTCAGGATCCATAGGTGCTCAGAGTGGGATTTTCGAAGTGCCTAGTGATATAAACTGTTTCCCCTCTGCAACTGCAAAACAACAGACACATTCTCCCAGCTTGCCAATAGCTCCAGTACCAATTTCAGTGTAGGACATGGTGATGAGTTCTTTATTCACGTTGCACAGGACCACCTGGNAAATAATAATATTAGTAGAACATCTTGTGACAATCCTATCTCCCAAAATCCACCCCAGATCATACATTTTTAAACTCAGATGGAATCAGTCGCTCTGTTTGCTTTTCCTGGGTAATAAGTCATTTCTGAAAGGATTAAAAAATGATGAATGGACCTTAGATGTCCTATCTTTGTACAAAGACACCGTCTTCTTATTTCAACAGACACACACACAGCCTAAAATTGATTCCACTTCCCCACCTACAGATTTCCTCATAGGAGATCCACATTTACCATTTCTATTATTTTAAAAGGAGCTGTCATTATTTCAGATCTTTGCATACAAATGCTTTTCCTGACTAGACATCTGTGTGACTAAAATGAAAGCATTTCCTTTCAGACGGTTTTTGCTAGTAGCTTTTTTCCGCTTTTTCACCTTCAATGTAATTTCTCTAACCCTGTGCCGAGACCTGCGCTGTGCAGCTAAATTGCTGTGCCATCACAGCTCTGCTGATACCAGTCGGGCTGTGTGGTGATTATAAAGGTTTACCTGTTTGGCTACAGCACTTTTGAGGGCTCTAAGACAAAAATGCAGTGTGGTCTGAGTCTGTACACTAGAGTGGCCACGCGGTATTTGAAAAAAATAGTAAAAAGAACAATATTCTAATCTTAGTAACTTTTATATTTAGCCTAGTGGAATGTGAATTAAGCAGATATCTTCAGACACCTTTCTCTTATAGGTAGATGGTTGAGTACTTTGGTGACAACCTACATTTGCAGGTCTTTGATCCAAAGGGATTTTAATCTGTGACCTTCTCCACCTGAGGAAGTTACTGTTATTCAGGGCATTACACCTTTTGCTTTATACAGCATCATTACTAGCCAGGAAGGTCGAGGGAAAATGCTCTGTTAGCTTCTTGCCATGTGCAAAGAAGTAGGTCTAAAGAAAGCATACGGCTCAACATCAGTCCTGAGAAGCAGAATGGGACATGACTGTCATAGAGATAATTGGATTAAGTTTCATGACTGGATTCTTGCACACTGGTATTCATTTTAGGGATTATTCATGCCATCTATTTTAGGCGCCTTACTGTAGGTATGTAAGATACGAAGTCACTCTCCCTGTGCTCCATTTATAGCCAATAAAGGAAAACACTCTGAGCTGCCTTTAAGTTTCACTGACTTGTACAGAAGGATTCAACTCCTAATTTAGATCCCTAAAGTTGACTATATAAATCCCTCCAGTGTTCGTACATCATCAAATATGTCAGGATTACTATTTGTCTTTGACAACTAAGAAGCCAATCTTCCACCGTTTCAATCAGACCCCAGAAGGCTCTGACTCAAAACCCACTTGCAAATACAAAGTTTTACAGAGAAGGTATTTCTCAGTAGTTCTTTTATTTTTTTTTTTAAGCACAGCAATGCATATCAACATGTTACCCGATGGAAAATGCATGATTATCTCTTTTGTGCTCAGCTCTGTTTCTAAACGACCATCTGGAATTTGTCCAAACTTTTCTGGGCTCTGCCCAAAGACAATTTATTCAAGTGGGGTCTGGGAAAAAAGTATAGCTTAAATTACAAATGTTATTCCAAACCAGTGCAGTAATACTACAGCTGCATGATTAACCTTAAAGGAGAACCTTTGCAGTGCAGATAACTGCCGTGTCCCTCTGAGTTAGTGGAAAGAACAACCTGAAGTTACTGAAGGGTGCAATGTGGATATGGATGCATTTTAGCAGCTCATTCTGTTTCTGCATGCATTTGATATACACCTCCCCCCCAAAAAAAACCCCAAACTTTGTCAGTGTTAAACTGAGGTGGCAAAACTCCATAGCCATTGAAATCCAAAAGAAACTTGCAGGTAAGTCATATATTTCTCCACTCCTATTAAGTTAGGCAGGCAGTAGCAAGAAAGAAAGAGTGAAGACCTGCTTAACAAGAGCTGGAATAGTCAAAATAGGATGGAAATTACATCTGGACAAACCCCCAAACATTTCACTTCCAAGTCAGACTTTTTGGTTCTTCTTAAGGAACAGGGATAACAGCAATGAAAAGCAGAAGCAATTGGTTGATCACACCAATTTCTTAGACTGAGAGGTTATTGATAATGAACAGAAGCAATTTTTTTTGCAAGGTGTTTGTACCTTCGTTGTAAACTAGCAAAAGAGAACGATAGACAAAATATCCAACAAAGACAGAAGCCTGCAGATTAGAAGTGGGGAATAGGGGGGTTTCAGGACAAGGAAGCAGCTTGCTTTGAAGCTGTAGGAACCTGAAGAAACATGACAAAAAGAGAAGTTTATCTATTTTCTAAAAAAAAAAAAAAATCAGTATTTTATGTGTGTGTGTGTAAATATTTTTAAAAAGTCATTTATGAACTGAAGAAGTAATGTTAACAGCAAAAATCAGATCCCACCCACTGGATGTGCCAGGACAGCTTTTTATCTACTGGGTTTTCAGTATAACCTTAACTGTGGAGATGAGTACCACACATCTACATTATAAGATGGCATAATTTTATGGATGGGTATTTTCTAGTCTTGAATGGAAGAACTGCTTACTACCCATTTTCACTTTCCAGCTCACATAGGCAGGGAGAAAATCAGCAACTGATGCCACATGTGGGAGGGATGGAGAGCCTTCTTAGAAAAAGGCTTTCACGTGCTACAGAGATAGGGATTGTATAAACACTGTTTTTCTATTGTGTTATGGGATCGCTGGATTTACTGCTATGGTACTACTAAGTCCAGAAAAACAATTTAAGGTATATTAAATATGGTAATTTCATACTGCTCCTTAGGAAATTGTCTCTCCAGTGATATCTGATAAGTCAACTGAAATACAAGAAATGTCATTGCTCAGTCTTCTTTGTTGTAATGAAACACATAAAATACTTAAAAATCAAGGGGACATTCTCTCTTATTTAAAGTCTTTACTCAAGAACTGCAAGGCCATGGACCTTTGCTCATGGAAGTCATTAGCAAGTCCCCTCTAAAAGGGCTGAAAAGCAAAAGCAGCTTTTTCTGTCAGCCCTAGCAAAGAATCCAGCATCACCACTTCTGAGGCCAGCTTCGTACATAACCCTGGAAAAGTGAGGGTTGTTCAGTGGTTTGTTCATCTCTAAAAGGAGGATACCATGTCACCTCTTCCATCTTTCATTTACAAAATCAATTTAGATTTGGGTTCCTGGATTTCCCTGACAGAAGCACATGCAGCCACACAGCAAGCCAGACACATTTTAAATACTGGGCTTGTTAGATGGCACAGCCCATTTGGAGTAAGCCTCACAGTACTGGCTGCATGGGACCCATGAAGGCTGTGCTACAGCACTGATTCACTTGTGCAATATACGCATTTCCAATCTCTGGTGATCTTCTCTGATGAGTTTTTACAGCTCTATGATACTCAAACTCCCTATGAAACAGCAATAAATTTCTTTCTGTCAAAGAGTTATTAGGGGCAAATCTCATTGCTCTAAGTCAGAAACTCTCATAAAATTTTAGTGCACAAAAGACAACAGAATGAAAAAAAAAACACCCACCTGAAATCTTTGCTTTGCAAAGGTATCTAATCTGATATTAATAAGAGTTAACCACATCAGTTGCACATCAACCTAGTTTCACTGAAGGATCCTCTCATAATACTATGCTGCAAAATCTTACCTCTCTGAAACACTGTAGCTTCTTAAACAAACAAATCAGTAGTGACTCCTGGACCTTTGCAACCTGGCTATAAGTGAAGACTTTTCTCTAAGCCTCCCTGCATGGGTATGCTAGCGCTTGTAGCTTGGCAAGTTAACTGGAATAGCAGCCCCATCACCACAAACATGGTTTTCATCAAGTACCTTCCAAGTGCCCAGTTTGCCTCCCATACAGTAAGTAAACTAACAAGTTTTGTTCAAAATATGGCTCTTTTTGCACTCTTCAGGTGTTTCTCAAACGCACTTTTTGTCTCTTCTACAGCAAAAACTTGTTCAAACAGAAGTTTTGAGTTGCGTGGGCATGTAGCATCTCAGATGACAGCAATCTCATTGTAGAGTGGGTGGGACGGAGGTTCAGCGTTGGCCATCTTCTGAGGCCTTGGAGCAAATGGGTGGCTGATGGAAATCAGCATGAAAGTGTTTTGCACTGTGTCTGGGGGGGCATGTGAGCGTATGTTACCTCAAGTATGGATTTTCTGTCAGCAATGACATTAAAAACACATATTGCACTCTGAAGCTAGCTTACTGTTGGTGTATACCATCTTCAAAGCCATGTAGCATGGAGCAGCTAGTGTGCTTAAATTTAGACTTCAGCTCATTGCCACTAGCTTCTTTTGGGTACCGTGAAAACATAAACTGCACCATTGAAAATAATTTTTAAGTGCTCTTTCTGGGAGGAATACTCACTATACTATCTAGACCAAAGCTGTCAAATTATCAAATATCAACATTTGGAGCTGGGAGTGGAAGATGGGGAAGGGACCAGTGGAGAGGAGGAAAAGAAGGCAGTACAGTTTGCTCATTATGAAAGGGAAAACGTATTCCACTAATACACCAAAAGGGAAAAAAAATTTCCCTTTTGGGGGAAATCATATGCCAATAGAGAGATTGTTATTTGGGATAAAGATCTTGAGGCCGACTGAAAAAATAAATAATATCTTGACAATTTGATACTGGCTAGATTGGTGCCTGCTGTCTGTGTGAAGGTCTTAGATATTCCAACATATTCTGCAACCTTTATAACTGTGATTTACAGAAAGATTTCTTAGGCTACAAAACCTGGACCTTGTAGACAGTATGAAGTTAATGCTTAGTTTACAGTAGAAATAGGCAAGATAGACAAAAGAATTACAGCAAACGTTACAGCAAACAAAATCTACAACGAGGAAAAAAATAGACTGAACACAGGGCAGCTGCCGTGATGGGAAGAGTCCCCAGCACGCTATGAGGTTTGGCAATATTCATTCAGCTGCTAAAAGCTGCGGCAAGTATCGTTTCTCGCCTCTACCTGGGGAAAGCTGCAGGCCACCTGCACAGGGTCTGAATTTGAGAGAAAGCACATCCTCAGATGAACTTCCAATTCTTTAGGTAAAGGAGTAAACTCATATGTCTGAACAGTACATTCATGGATGTTGCTGAGCAAGGGATGACCTCAGGAGAGGGGAAGACGGCTATTTAATGCGTTCAGAAATTAAAGCAATGTGCCACTTCCTCAGTGAACACCCAGGATGTCTTTAAAATAGCTCCATTATTATTTTACTGAGTGAAGCGCTCACAGCATGTGGGCACAGAAAGCCCTCTTTCCCTCTGTGGCCTTCACAGCTCTCCCAAAGCCCCAGTTTTTGGGACAGACTCACGTGAGCAGGTGAGCCAGAGCACCTTTGCAGGACTGGGCATCTCCAGAGCCCCCATGGTTTGGGAGGCCACTCACGGGTACCAGGGAGATGCTTCAGCACACTCCAAAAAGGATCCTTTTGTATACAGGAAGAATATATGTGCCACCTGCCTGTCATTGAGCTCCCCAGCAAACCATGCTCAGACACCCTTTTTCTTGAACTGGAGGGAGAGTCAGAGTCAAATCAAACCCGTGACTGACAGGAGAGCAAAAGCTGCCAGCTGAAAAGCCACGGCACTAACTCCAACAGAGCACATCTCAATATATTACAATGCATTAGAAGTATTAAAGCACTTCAGCTTGCGTAGTTTAGAAGTTATGAGCACAAAGGGCATTTGCCTTTTAATAATGTTTTTATGGGCTGCCTGAGTGGTTTGCAAGCAGTTCAATATCCACTGCTGCATACCATTACTGCTGTATTTTCTAGAAGACTGCTTGGGAAACACAAGAAAGAAAATGACTGTGATCAAAGTGAAATTACAATACACAATTGCATTTCTGTGAACGCTCTACCCAGCTAATACAAATAGACTGGAAAAAATTGATTCAACTAGATCCATCAGAAAAACAAAGCAGTGCTTCCAAAACCATACCCCTTATACGTATGCTTTTAAATAACTCTGTGCTTCACTTACATGGTTTATACAATCAATGTAAATTCGTAAGGATCTGGAAAAGGAAGTGGTTTTGAGTTCTTTTATTGGACCTCTTTGTGTGCAGATAATGTCACAAACAAGGTATTTTCTTTTGCTCAGGACTAATTTGGTCATCCTGAAATGTCACAAACAAATGGACTACCTACTCTTCCAAGATAGCATTATACATTTTCATTTGTATTTCCAATTCCTTAATCACCCACTCATTAGTATATCAAATTCATTTTCAAATAAATGCTTTGGCAGGTTAGCATTGTTTTCAGCAAACATTGTTTCCACAATGCATTTTTTTATGCTTTGCAGGAAATGTTCTTGAAAAGATAGGGATGTTAATCCATCAGATTGCTGGATTTATACAGTCTGTGGCTTGTGTTATCTATTTCTCCTAAGAGGTTGCTAAAAATATTCACATCCCTTCTTGTTTGGCCATTCATTGCTCCAGAAGTGGAGAAAGACACTTTGATCTGCATAAAGCTTTTCCCACAGAGTTACATCTTTGGTGTGAGCTGTAAATAAATACAAAAGTTCCTATTCATTCACTATTTCAGAAGACATTCCAATTTCAGAAGAACTTTGCTAGGATGCTGACTGAGGGGATGTGGAAAAGGCAGAAGTAAATTGATTTTAGCTTTTAAATGAGCGTTGTTGTTCACACTCTTTACACTCATCAATCTCACTGAATTGCCTGCAGGGAAAACCCCGATTTCTGGATATTCATCTCAAAGATACTCAGACCTTTTTGGTCAGGAAGAGAAGCCAGACGTTTTGAAAAAACTGATTTCCTTCATGATTTTAGCATGCCGTGGTTTCAGTTTTGGGCTGGGATTGCAACATTGACACAGCCGCTGGCTGGCTTAGCCCTCGAACCAAAAATCACATCTTATCAAAAGACTCTTGACACTGGCACGAAACTTTGACTCCATTTTAGCAAAGATCTGTGCAGGTCCCAGGGGCTCTGTGTGCCCTCATATCGGCTTCATGTTGAACTCTTTGGGACATCAGGGAAGGAGTGTGCACATCCAGTGCTGTCAGAGAGGTCTGACTTGGCCACACCAACAAACATCTGATGCACCAGGTCCATGCTGTGCCACAGCCTGCGGACACATGTGTCGTGGGTGGCATAAGAACACCCTTTATTGATATCAGTAATGTGCTTTGGGGAGACAGAGCAGCAGCATCTCTAAGTCTGGCTGGCAAAATTGGTCCTGTTTAATGTATCTTTTCATAAAATACTTTCTTTGAAGCAACCCGTTTTTTGGACAAGGCAGAGTGCAAGGAGGACAGTTGGTTTTATATTCCTATCACACTCGGCGCACACAGTGCGGCGCAGTGAAATGTGAAGGGCAAGAGGTGAACTCAGGGTTTTCTTTGGGGCCCCAGAGCAAAAGCAGACATTAGGATGGCTGATGTTTTGATAACCTTTCCTGTGTCCCAGTGGTAGCCCTGAATGTGCTTTGTAGATACACTCGGCAGCCAACAGACTGAACTATGTGTTTTTTACATCGGCGGCAGCAGTCATCTTTTGCTTGTCAATTTATGCCGGTTTATAGTAAGGCTTAATTCTTGTTTTGACAGCTACAGAATTGTTCTGTAGTCCTGAAGGACTGATTATGGTTTTCCTACCTTCAGCCTGTTTCAGACATTCAAATCTTAATGACAGTTGTGCTACGTTTGTTTTTCTTTTTAATAAAAGGTCCTTGGCAGCCAAGCTGTATAATCCTTTGGGTCCAACATTTCAGCATTAAGGGGGGAAGTGGATTTCGTTCTGAATTGCTTGGACAACACATTGCCTCTAAATTACATGGATTCCTGTTTGATTCCCCGGTGAAAGTACAGGCAGGATTGTCATCTGACAGAGGGAACACTTATTTTACAGTTACTCTGTGTGAGAGTTTGACTTCTGTTGATAAATGAAGGTAGGTGTGCGGGGTTTTTCTGCCTGGCTTCTTCGTATGCTGGCGGTAAATGTTGAGAGACAGGATTGCACGAGCACAGTGCTGCCAGCAGTATGGCCATAACGACTATGCTTTACTTGGAATCATCATTTAGGATCTCATTAGCTTCCGTTAAAAGACATGACTTTAAACTCTTGACATTAGATGTAAAAATACATCGTTAACACCTTTTAGTCCATCATCTGCAGCATTTCTAATTGCAGTGGAATGGAAATTATGCTGGAAAGAGCCTTTGCACGCAGTAAAAAGCACTGAAACAAAAAGCTACATTAAGAAGGTTGGGATTCCTTCTATTCCATTCTTGCACATTAAAGCAGTGATATTTATTTTTTACCCTAAGTTAGATAGTTTTTGTGCCACCAGCAATAGAACACTTTTTCCCATCTTTCCAAAAGGCTGTAGGACAAAACACCCAGCATTTTCATGCTGTACTTCCTCACCTGCTGATCTGTACGACTCACATTCATGTGTTTTGCAGGTTTTCTGTGGAGAGCCACTACCTTTAACTCCATTGCCTAGCTGGTTACCAAAGGGTTTAACAGGATTTGTGGAATTCAGGTCAAAGATATCACATGGCACTACAGACACTTAGTTGTTCTAATAAGACCAAATGCTTAGAAGTCCATTTTGGCCAAGTTCAGCCCAATTATAGGACTGAGATCCAGACCATATGTTATGAAATCTTCAGCCTGTTCTGGGATTGCAGTATATTTAATGGAAAGCAGCTCAGTATGCATTTGCATGTGCTACCTTTTACACATGATGATTTTACAAGGCAATTCTCCAATGAATCTTACCGGTATGTTTTTGTTCATGCTGTCAGCAAACACTAGGGGACACAAAGCAGGTACAGAAATAGGAATGGACATTGTTCTACTGTTCTGTAATTGCAAGCCTACAGTTGGACAAAAATTGAGCTGCAACATGCAGTATCACTGCTTGAGCATCATGGGAATCTGATTTACAGTTTGCCGTGAGGGAAGGGTCTTTATTCTTACCATTCCTACTTAAACTAAAGTATCTACATCAACAATATCTGAGCCTACTAAGACAGGATTGTAAGACGTGCAGGTATTCAGTGACTATAAGGATCAGAATGCCTGAATTACACCAACAGAAAATATTCCCAGGAGAGTCCACATTTTTTAGACGAGAATAATCGTGCAGCTGCTGTTGTGACCAAGATATGAACATGCAGTCCTTAAAACAGTTGAGGTAAAGAGTTGCCAAAAAGGATTGGTAAGGGGGATTCAGAGGAAATAATGAAAGAAACTATGTACAAGGTGTTGGGGAAGGACAGAATTAAAATGGACTTGTTTGGTACTTGGCATCTTAGACAGTATTTTTCTTCTGGAAAATGTTAGAGGTACGGGCACCACTTGAAATAAATGAAGAGGCAACGAGCTACAAACTGTGTGATTTTTGTGTCCTTTGAGGAGGCATGTACTTGTTTTCCAGTGTGTAGGTAAGACAAGATGATCCACAGGAGCTTATCTTCTGCATTTACACTAACTGAGGCCAGCCTCCCCTACGCAGGACTTTTCCCCCCACTGCTTTTATTCTTTCTGCCTGTTCTGCTCTGCCTGAAGGAGAGAAGGGAAGTTAAATTAATGAGCTGCATTTGAAATATACATTCCCAACAGTTAAATAATACCGATCGAACACTTGCTCTTGTTTAACTTTGACTTGGATATTCAGGCATGCCTAAGTCATCTGTTCATATACCTAGAGAAGCTTGATTCCTATTTCAAAACCTACAGCCACAGGACTCAATACAACAGGAACCTTCACTATGGTTTTGCACAGGTTTGCCATTACCTGCTGTGTAAACAGGTGCCGAAACTCTTTTCCACTCTTCAAACCCCAGTGTGAAACTATATTCAGCTGATTCTATATGGTCTGCTCCAAAAAATTTCTCTTTTTACAGAGAACTTCCCACTGAGCAACTGCATACAACAAAACAATGTTTGATCTAGCAGACCATGCTCTCATCTACGTGGGAGTAACACAAGAGGGGAAGTGGGAACTTTGACCTAACGTTCAGAATTATCATCGACTTCATCTGCCCCCACACGTCCCCCCTAAGGGGAGCTGCCAATCCCAAACCACGGTATTGGCAGAGGTCTGAAGAAGGGGGCATTTGAATGGAAATCATTCGCCTTTACTTTCCTGGTTGGTTCATGGTACATCCTGATTTTACAAGAAAACAATTCTCCCATCAGTCCTTCACCTTCGCGGGAGGACTGAAACCACTGCTGACGTGGATGATCTGGTATTATAAGCCAAGTCCTCCTCCTTGCTCACCCTCCACCGCATTTGACAGGCCACTGCTGTTCCAGGTGTCCTGCCCTGTTTTGGTGGGTGCCGTGCTCCCCCCTGCAGCACTGCTGGTTCAGTCTAGCCCCCTGTGCCCCTCCAGCTGTAACCCCACAGCAAGGATGGGGTGGGAAGGAATGGTAGGAAGACATTTATTAATAAAGGCAAATTAAACAAAACCTTAATGCCCTTCACAGTGGCAGGGCATGCTGAATTTTAATTCCTAGGGACCTGCTCTCCAGCTCTCTTGTAAGCACTGTTTCTTAAGAGCTTAACATTGTGCAGTACATGCTCTTCTCAGCCCTTCGCCTTTTAACCTGGATGAGCTCTGGAGTGAGGCTGGAGCCTCACTGCATCCACCCTTTACAACATCTAGCCTAACAGGGCCAGCCTCATCTCAGGGGGAGGGAGGACCTCAGAGCAGAAATGTAGGAAATGAAATAAATAAATAAAATGCTCACCCAGTCCAGCAAAATTTCCTGTCACTTCCTATCAGCCAGGAAGAGGAAAAAAGCATCAATTCTGCCACTGAAAAAATCCACATGGCTTTAACAGGGGAACTGAACAGGTTTCCTCCTGAAAATTTTCAGGTGGGTTTT
This sequence comes from Balaeniceps rex, assembly GCA_013401315.1. Classification (NCBI taxonomy): domain Eukaryota; kingdom Metazoa; phylum Chordata; class Aves; order Pelecaniformes; family Balaenicipitidae; genus Balaeniceps; species Balaeniceps rex. The sequence goes on from VYZW01004579.1 coordinate 48,322, forward strand.
GTTTCATCCGTTATATTTTGTGTTCTTCTCCAGGCTGCCAGGCCTGAAGGAAACAACTTACAAGAGTGGCGTAGTACACATCGGTAGCACGTGTGGCAAAGATGCTGCCTTACGCGTGCTTCAGTGCAAGCACCACGGCAGAGCAAAGTGCTTGTGGGTGTGCTTGCTGACTCCCCACGAAAGCTTAGCGCACCCTGAATTTTGGCTCGCGCTTCTCCCCCCTTTGCCAGGCATTCTCTGGCAGAGAGCTGGGATCCTTGCACCACCTAAGCACAACCACATCTGCTCCACATCAACACTCCTAAAAGAGTGAAATTCAGGGTGGGCGGGTTCACAGCAGCCCCTGGGGGTGCCAGCTGTCCCCCCGCATCGGCCCCATCTCCAACATCATGCCCAGATGCTCTGCAGTGCAAGGGGCTGCAAACAGCCAAAAACTCAGGCAAAGGCCCCTGGAGGGATTGCAAAGAGGACAAATGGGCTACCAAGGGGTGGGAAGTGTGAGGGGGCCTCTCACCCCTGTGCCCTTAGCACCCTCCATGACCCACGTGCAGCCCCTTGCTGCACCACGGCTGCATGGAGAGGCACTGCACCAGGATCCTGGGGGCTCAGTGTTTTAAGAGCTAAAATGTAATCATTTTAAAAGGCATCTTCTAGGTACCTTCCATGTATCTTGTCTTACAAGTGCCCAGAGCAGGTACATAACCTATTTCACCATCAGCTGCTGAATGAGAGCAGAGGGGTGGGTACGTTTTCTAGCTAACATGGTCACAAAATTATTCCTAGTGCAGCGAATACTTGCAAAGCTGTGTGTGGTTTTCAGCTGAAAGCACAGACTAAGGGAGGAATGAGAGTAAGGACCATAATGAAATGAGCCACAGGGATGTCTGCGGGAGGCAAGGCAGCTTCTCCTGCTCTCTCTCCCCTGTGCCTGTCCTCAAGCCAGCTTGCCACTTCAGGAGCCCTAAGTACACTTAAATTTAAATTGCTTGCACCCCCAGCCCTGTAACAAAATCAGCTAGGGGTTTTACTAATTTGCAAGGCAAGTTCACAGCACTGTCTCTTATTAGCTGACAGCACATCAAGCATGATACAGAGCAGCAATGGCAGAGTGGCGATGGCTGCCTCATCGCTTCAAAAATCATGGACAGAACCTTATTGCTGTAACAGGGCAGTGATGCCATTTTTGGTTTTAAGGATCTATCACTTCGTTGTAGGCAAGTGTTAGTAAACTGCTGCTTCTGATGCTTCCAGAGGATGTGCTCTTTGAGGAGTGGTAGGTGACAGGAATGCATATGGCGAGGTCCCAAAAAAATAAGCCATGTGAAATGCTCAGCCCTGACGAAGGAACTCACACCCCCTGTCTTGCCTTACAAAATGTTGCTGCTGCCACGGTGCCTTGTGCAGCTTGGTGCCGTCAACAAAGCAGAACAAAATATCCCTCGTTAAAATGGAATCACTCTGTAAATGATATGAAGAGGAATGAAATTTCAGTGAGAGGCACAGCTTCACCAAGTAGTCATGGATCACCACATCCAACTTAATAGGACTGTTCTCATCAGGGGAAAAAATGATCAAACTGCAGCTGAGATGACATGTGGAGCTTTTTAACCTACCGCAGCTTACCAGCAATCTGCTCTCCACTTCTGACAGAAAAGACTTTCAGCATCTTCTTAAGGGAAGAGTGGTGTCACTACTAATAATCAAATGATAGAGATATTTTCTTGCGGATTTGTTAGCACAGATTTTTGTCTTAACCTCGTTAGTTCTAACGAAAGAAATATCTTGAAGTCTGCACAAGGTGCATCCCTTTGGCAGTGCCATCAAGTCAATGAAATCCTATGAACAGATTAACTGGGACAGTTGTAACATGTCTCTATTCCCATGCCAGCTCGCTAATTACCTCCATTTGTTTTCTATAATGGACTTCTATCTCTGTGGAGGGTTTTTTGCCATGAAAATTTGTCTCACTCACAGCAACAGCAAGCCCGCATTCAGATTTGTCCCTGCCAGGGCAGTATTTTCGTGTTCACGTTTTTGTGCTCGTGGGTCATACGAGGCAGCGCCAACCACACAAGCTGCTGCAATCACCTCCTGAACCAAGTGGTTCCTGGGCTCAAAGAGGCAATGCCTGCACTCAGTCATGCCAATAAAAAAATCCAAAGGGATTTTACTGAGCACGACAGAGTCTTGGGTAAAATTGGTCTTTAGGGCCCAGGATTTTCACAGTTTTTTTCAGTACCTGCTGTATTTCCCAGCCGTAGATGCTGTGGTGCTGTATTCAGTGTGTTTTGGCCTCCTCTAGGAACAACAGGCTGCTTCTCCTTCTCAGTTGTTTTCTTGGTCTTTTTGATAAATGCTGTTTTAAAATGCTGTGTTTTGAAACACTGACAGGTTGGTAAAGGCAGATACTAGTTCTGCCTTTGAGGACTGGCTGCGGCCATGTTGCAGACAGGGAGGAGGGAGCTGAAGTGTTGCAAACCTGCTCAGATCATGGGGTTCCAGGCTGTGCAAACCCCAACAGCCTGTTTTTTCCCTCCCTCCCCACACCAGGTAAATCCATCTTTAGTCCCTGCCTCCCTCTACTTTCCCTTATTATTGAAGTCTCATGGAATTTTTCTTTCAACCTGCATTCTTAGAAACTCCATCTCCTCTTAAGAGCAAACTGCTGCCATTCCCACCACACTAGTGCCATGTCTTCTCTTCAACAAAGAATCATTTTGTCTGCATCATTTTGTGAATATACATTTGGCTCATGTTAAAAGTCACAAATTATCACTTGCTTGTATTTTTATTTTCTATCAAAAGGCAGTATGTCATTAATTGATTTTTTTCCTATTTTTCTGAGGAATTAAATGAGCCACACAGTTGCCTAGCAATAGACACAGAACCACAGTACACATACCCCTTCTTGGTAAAAAAGAGTATTAAGAAAGCAGTGGCAATGACAAGCTCACACACAGTTACAAGTGGAGGTTGATTAGCACTGTTTTCAGAAACGAGCTTGGTGCGATTTGGCCTAGGAACATTCATCAGTGAAAGAACACAAGCATCTAATATACAAGCCACCAGCTTAGTAAGGAGCAGCGAGGATACCAGCAGTGATGAGGACACTGAGGTTTAGAGCAATCTATCAGCTACTTTGGTTTCCAATACATGACTTTTACCACTTAAGATATCAGTGATGTAATTCAGTGACACGCATCGAGGTGTAGGCTTGCCAAAAGCAATGATGGAATGTGTGATGCTGATCACATCACTGAAATCACCTGACTTCTAAACACTAACCTCTATCACAGCAATTCAAATTACATGACGAATGAGGATTTCAAGACACTGTGATCGTGGTTATAATTGCATCTGAGGTGATACATGGGTGAGGAGGATTCATCTACCAGTGACTAAAGCTCTGCTGGTATTTTATGATCTATGTGTCAGATTTATAGCACTGGCACACTGGGGTTTTGTGGTGAAAGGGTGCTTCTTGTAGGCTAAAGCAACGTTGTGAAGGTGTGAAAAACATGAAGTCTGATCATTGTGGCTGTGACGGGCAGTAAGATAACAGAATAATGAGCAGCACATTCATTGTCTAAATCACTACTGAAGGTTTGCACCAGGTACTTGTGGCACTGGAGGGGGGAGGACACAAAGCAAGAAATGGCCAGGTGGGACATTCAGGGCAAGAAGTGAATATGGTGCTACTAATCGATGGAGCTTGCATGTATGCGTAGCACAGGGGTAACCAGTTAGCTGACTAGAGAGTGACTAATAGATGAGTAGCAGAAAATGAAGCACAGAAACAACGGATTAGGGTGTACACAGCAGGGAGCAGTAGCACAAATTCTTTGTCATAATTTGTAGGTTTGCTGCATTTTTCCTGCATGCTGTCAGATCACCTGCACGGGCGCATTATTTACTCGGTGGCCCTATGTAAAGTAACCTGTGTCTGCATGACAAATCCTCTAAAGGCGTGCAGTTGGGTCAGAGTGGGAGACTGTGGTCCTTTGAAGAGATAGATGGGATAAGAAACACCCTCTGGAGCAGGCAGTAAAAGAGCAAAGGAGTGAGAAAAGTTGGTCTGGTACTTGGTAGGATCGAAAAGACAAGAGAGATTTCTGAAACCTGCAGAGGGCATGAGGACGTTGTGTGGGAGACTGGTTCTATAATTAAAGGGTATTGAGAAACCTGGCTAATTTGGCACGCACGCACAGCTGGCTGCATCTGCTTTGGCACGCACATGTGTGCTGTGCTCGGGGCACACGCTCAGAGGAGCACGTGCTGAGGCCTTTGTAGGGATTCAGAAACTCAGCACAAAGATCTCTTAAAGTGTACTGCTGGGGGAGAGGAGCTGAGGCTGCCAGCACAAAGAAGCTGTGAAGTTTAAACCTTGCTTAAAAGCCTCCACAGTCACCTGAACACCTCACTCAAAGGCTTTCAAGGGAAAGACAATTTTGAGTTGTCTTTAAATCTCCTGAAGTACTTAAGGCTATCATTATATTGGTAGGTAATACCATGCAGCCAGAACAGACCTGCAGCGTGACGAAGATGGAGCTGATATCCACACCGGGCATTTGGGGAGTGGGTCTGCTTCAGCCGAGCAAACCACCACCGTTTGGCAGCTGCATGGCATGGGGTGCATGAGGGGCACCCCTGGAGAGCACCTTTGGGTCGAGCATCAGCTGAAGCGAAGGCTCATTCCCCTGCAGCTTCTCCATCACGTGAGCCAGTGAAGTGGGGGCCATACACATGTTAAAAGACGCACTCCCGATGAGAACTAAAAAGCTGACGTGGGCATACGCTGGAAGCGTGCTTCTGGGTCTGCCCAAATTGCTTACACCCAGCAGGCAGCTCCACACCCAGTGTCCTGGAGACCACCAGGACAGCAGCCCATCTCTCACCTCACCTGCAGGATGCACCTCCAAAGCACTCTCCTAATGTGTTGGAAAGGGATGGCAAAATGGTGGTGAGAAGAGGGAAATGAGGAGACAGCTGAGGTGCCTTCCCTTCTCCCTTCCTTTCCTCTGGAGAGCACAGAGATGGATAGAGGGAGGGAAGCTGAACCCCCATTCACCACCTGCTTGGCAGATGTTCAGACCATCAAAAGCTGGAGGACACCCTGAGGTGAAGCTCTATTGATGTGTATTACTTTGAACCAATGAATATTTCATTACTGGAGAGAGAGAGAATATGAATCAATAATTCAGGAGTAAGGAAAGGGGAAGGGATGGGTTTGAACCACTGCTGGAGGATGAGTTTCACTTTTTGAAACACTTAAACTCTGTGGTTTCTTCAAAGACCACCTTAATTATATATACATGCAATCTTTTCAATAAAGTCTTAAAGCCACTATACTCATCAAAGAAACAATCATCCCTTGCCCCATCACTCTAATCAATGAGCAACATTTAGCATAAGGTTTCAAACTATGATTTTCTGCTGCCTTGGGCACCCGTGAGAGCAGAGACCACAGAAGTGCTGGTTGGAGGGGCCTTCTGGAGGTCATCTCTGATCCAGCCTCCCTCTGGAGGCAGGGGAAGAGAGAAGAGGGAGAAAACAGGGTTGGGAAACACCAGGAGAGGAAAGAACAAACCAGAATTTATTGAACGATAAAGTCATGAGGAGGCAGGCAATGTAGTTACATGCAACAGCAAAGATATTTCTGTTCTAATTTCATTTCGAACTGAGGCTTGAACAAAAACAGGAGATAAAGGATTGAAGAAAAAAGAAGATAAAGGATTACTGATACAGAAAAAATAATCCTAGTTTTCCAGTGAAGCAAAACAAGTTGCTTCTTCTAAAGCATTAAGCTGAGATCTCAATTTCCAGCTAGAAGTAACTGGAATTTCTGTAATTTCAAAGGAGGGAGGGAAAAGAAACTCATTTTGCCAAACCCATACCTGTTCGCCTGGAAATACTGTTTCAAACTGTTCACTGCTAAAAAAAAAGTTTTGAAATTGTTGAAATATCTTTTTTCAAAAGCATACACTTCAAACCAAAATATTCTGATATGGGGGTTAAAATGCCTTTGTCACAGTAAACTTAGCGATAGTTTTCAAATGTATAAAATGGTGGTATCAAAAGGAAACATTTTACCTCACCACTCTAAATTTTTGAAATATGGATTGAAGCTATTTCTTTGTATCACTTGTTTTTGTTCTGAGAAATTGCACAAAACATTTTCCCAACCTGCTCTCTCCCTTTGTGGTAATTTGTGCAAGCAGAGCAACACGCTGTGTTACTTGAAGCGGCAGAACACTGGATTGACGGACATTTTCTTCCATGAACAGCACTTAAAACATTTATCTTGTCCTACAGGGAGAGAACTTTTTTATTATCTTGGTTTTAAAGACAAAACTTAATATCGTCCATATGTACAACAGCAGTACCAGCTTTTGCAATTCCTTTGTAAAACTTGCATGGCTGTGAGTGCTCATTTGCTCAGTAAGAAGCAGGACAAAGGCTGGAATATCTCCTCAGATTTTCTCCAAAAAAAAAAAAAAAAAATGGCCTGAGGTTCATTTATTTTGGAGAATGCAGACTACAGGAGAAGTACAGGCATAAGTAGGTTAACTTTAAGCTGACAGGGCAGGGTTAGTCATTAAATAATTAAGTTTGCAGATAAAATCCTGACAGAATTTCCACTAACTTCAGCAGCATTTGGATTTCACCCCAGGTGCTTTCGCAGGAGACATATTTCTTTTTGTAGTGAAATAAAAGACAAAGAAAAAAGGACGTTAAACAGTTCAATATTTGGCACAGCTGTGATGCACTTAGACGCTAACCTATAGTTTCTCCAATGCTATATTTTATCCACACCTCAGGGAAAACCTGGGGGCCCTTAGCAGGTGGCGGTGAGCCTGGCACACTGCAGGATCAGGTCCACCAGGCAGTCTCCTCCATGTCTCTCATGGACAAGCCTGAAATGTTTAAGGTGTATGTGGGATTAACACCCATAGGTGATTTTTTTTATGCAGTGCTACTCACAAAAAGCAAATTGTTATTTGAGGAGGAATTGATCTCAGTTAATTTTGGGCATCTTTGGTACAGATGCGGGTATAGACCAGGACCTGCATCCAGCCTAGGGCTGACGTGGTCATCTCAACTGGTCACCTCACGTCCCTTTATAAGCAACGGAGAGAAAAAGGCACTTTAAGGGTGCAGCTCATCCAACCTGTTTGCAATGCCAGCTAGGCTGAACCGCAGCCCAGAGGGCAGTGGCAAGCCATGCTCACGCTTAGAGAAATCTTGCCTTGTCTGTCTGAATGGATCGATGCTAAATTAAGAGAACAAGAAAATAAATACACAAAACTTTAAGATTTTTTCTGAGGTTTTCCCAGCTCCTCTAGCACCTTGGGCTGACCGGCCAGGGCATGGCTGCCCTCAAGACTGGGGGAACTGGTACATCCTGAGGGTCATACCTGCCTCTGTGCCTCACCTGCAGTCATGTGTTTGCTTCCTTTAATGCTTCTTCAGTTAACTTTCTTTGCAGATTCATTCACGGGACTCATAAACATAATGACTGACATCATATGGCGCTACACTGGAGATTTCATGGCTCCTGATATCGTTTGCAGAATTGTTCGCTACTTACAGGTATAGAAACCTCGTGCTCCCCTCTATGCCCAAGCTCGCGTGGCTTTGTGTCCCCACAGCAATAAACCCTAACAAAAATGCTGCATATTTCTAGCATCAGAAGTGCTAAATGCTGAAAGTGTTCATTTAAAGTTGAAACGCTGCTAATTAAAGCATATTCACTCTTTTAAATTTTGTGGACAAGATAAAGGAAAAAGATCTGGATGAAAATACAAGGGGATTTTTTCTTTTTCTTTTTTTTTTCCAGTAAAAGTTTTCAATTATTACTAGCTCAGTGTTCTCGCTGACATTATTTTCTGCAATAAATGTCTCTCAACTGCTGCCTCGTATACCTTCTGCCCCAGGTGGTCCTTCTATATGCCTCGACTTACGTCCTCGTGTCACTAAGCATAGACCGGTATCATGCCATAGTTTACCCAATGAAGTTCTTGCAAGGAGGTAGGAGAATTTCTGTACCTTGCTATTGCTATGGATATTATTGGATAGTTTTTTAGCTTCAAAATTCTTAACCTTGTGGCCATGAATTATTCATTTGTGCTGTAGCAACATTTGGACTCTGTTACAGTTTTCCAAATGGCAAAGGAGCTGTGGTTTTGAGATTTATTAAGCAGCACTTAGCCCTCAGCAGTTTTTATAAGCATTGTGTTAGCAAAGAATGAGATGACATTTTAAAAGTATAGAGGTTTTCATTATCTTCCAGCATTTTGAGAAGGTTATTACGGGCAAGAGCTATCCCTCGTAGAACTATACTGACTCTAGGAGCCGCAACAGCTATATTGTCTATTTATTCACACTAAAAAATAACTTGGATTGAGAGTGCAGGTCTGAGAATTCATACAACAGTTTGATAAGAGAACTTCAAAAGCTATAGCATATAAGTTTGGATATCTACTGTTTCTTGTAATTTCTTCTATTTGTTATTTTTACAGCATGCAAATATATCCTGGCTGCTTAGCAGTACAACTTAAAGAACATGATTTCTTTCCTACAGAGCCTAAAGTGGGACGTTAAGTATGTTGCACTGAGTGAATAAAGAGAAATAGCAGGTGGGGAGGAAGGGGAACAGTTACAAGAACCATGAGGTCCAGAAGATGCACTTTCATCAGATGCAAATATCATTCTTGTTTTGGAGTAATGATGGCTTTTGACAGCCTGCTCTGTTCCGGGGATCAGATTAATCTTCCTTTCTGGCCTTAAAAACCTATGAATCAATCACAGCCCAGGCAGTGGTGCAGCTTTGGCAGATGTTAAGGTCTGAAAAGTTCAAATACTTTGTGAAATTTAGCCTCATATTCCCCAGCGTGCAGACCGACTTTTTCAGACTGGGGGATTGATATCAAGGTTTCGTCAGCGGGCTTTGGGACGCGCAGAGTGCTCTGCAGCTCCTGCCGATGTTGAGCCGGGCTGGGGAGGGCTCACAAACCACCTGAAGCACTGACTGACAGCTGAGCGGGGTGAGCTGTGAGACAGGCTTGCTGACATTTCGTCTTCATACGTGGTACAGGAAAAGCAGCATTTGTTAAATTACCGCCTGGGCCTAGTAAAGAATTTGGTGGTTAGTCTTTGCAAACCACTTTGAAGTTGAAAAAAACCCCACCAAGACACCTCAAATCTTTATGAAAGCCTTTTTTAAACTCAGTCCCATTTCCTATACCTATACCAAAGTTTGTTTTTTTTTCTTTTTAAGACTAGAGAAGAGCAGACATTGCACCCAGCTGAGGGGCAGCAGAGCCATCAGCTGGGTGCAGTTCTGAGGGGGGAAATAGGCCACGAGCAGAGATAATGCTGGCAAAGCCCACCTGCCTCTGGCAAGGGTTGGCTACACACTGATGGGCATGCAAAGGCCATGTTTAAAGGGAAAAAGGAGGCAGCTGTAAATTGAAAAGACTATCTAGAGAGGTATATTTACCATAGCAACTTCCTGGAATATACATAAATATTCACCTTTTGCACCCAGCTACTCCTAGCAGAGGTGTCGTGTGGGGGGCTTTTGAAATGCCCTCTTAGCTATTCTGCAGGCAGAGAACAAAGAGATTTACAAAACTTTGTCATTGGTGATGACACAGAAAAACTTTAAAAACAGTTCTGAGTCAACTTGTGGCAAATTTCTTTCCAAAATGAAACACTCATCCCCCAAAATCCTTCAATCAAGAAAGGAAAGAGTTGTTTCTCCTTATCAAATTCAAAAATTATGTTTCCATGTAGCCTTGACATATCATTTTGGGGGGGGGGGGGAAATCAAACATTTTGCTTTGAAAATGTCAAACAATTTATTTTTTTAAAAATTGTGGTTTAATTACTAGCCTCAAGTCATGTTAAAAAGCATTTGCAATAAGCTGTACTTTGCACGGCTTCTAAGAAAACAGACTTCAGTAGTTAAATATTTTATACTCACTTTGCAAATACATAAATGACCACAGAAATTGCAGGATGTGGAAGAATTCTACTTTCTAATCCTAACACTTTTACTGTATGAGGTCCCTAATTCAATAACCAAAAGTGTCATTAAAAAAAAATCGTAAAATAAAGATTGAAAAGAAAGGAAACTGAGAAGTTATAACAGAAGACATTTTATGAATATTTCACCCTGTTGAAAAGGTATATGCAAACAGCATACAAACCAAGAAACAGACGACAACAGAACTGCTTAAGTAAAAGACAAAAACCAAGTAGATGTAAACTGTCCCTTGTATGACTTTGGGCTGCAAATGACGCTGAAGTCCATCAGATCAATGAGATTCTGGAACAGCTCGCTCTCTCTGGATTTAAAACCTAATTTTAAAACGGCACTCACTTTATAGAAGGATCGAGTAGCCTTGCCATTCATGGTAGTGGGGAGCAAAACTCCTCACAGGAGATGCCTCCCCGCCACACGTTGCTGGGAGCGGGCAGATGTGCACAAAACCACTGGCGCGGCACACGGGTGGCGGAAGTGGAGCAAAGGGGACGGTGACATGAAAACATCCTTTAGGAAAGTCAGTGCCAGAGCTCACGACTGAGATTCCTGCTCCAACCCTGGGTGTTAGTCTTGACCACCCCAGCATGCAAAACTCTCCATTTAAAGAGCAATATTGTTTTTAAAGGAAAATACTGAGACTGGCTGAATAGAATATCATATTTCAAAAGCTGTTATTTATTTGATTCCATTTATAATTGATGCAGTTCTAGTTATATGATTTGCTGGCATTTAGAGCATACTAGACCATTTACAAAAAACCAACATATAAAAACCCTTCTAGTGAGCCAGCCAATTAACATTATTCTGATAAAACAAAAGTCTATTTACCTAGATGCTATCAGTGCCTTGTAAAGCCCTTTAGACTAGCAAGGCCATATTCTGCCAGACACAAGGGACATTTAAAAATAAGAATAAATGAACATTGCAGGTAATGTTTTATAAAACACAAAGATAAGATACGACTCTTGCCCAACCCAAATTGTCCACTTCTCTTCAAATTAAGGGCGTCACTACACAGTGCAAAAAATAAAATATGTTTTCCAAGTATGATCTTTTCCCCTTAGAAATAGACAGGTGGGCCCCACCTGTAACTATGTAACTATAGTAACTATGTAACTATGTAACTATGTAACTATGTAACTTTCTGTCAGGAAATATTTTGTGAAACTTACTCTTAATATTCCTCTTGCTAAGTTTATTCTGTTACGCTTTGGGAAACTTTACAGTTCTCCTTTGCCTGTGCAATATTTATAGACTTAATCTAACCCTCTCACTTACATAGATGTCATCAGAGTTCCCTTAAGCCCTAGATTAGCAAGACCGTATTTTGCTGAACGTGGGTAGCATATAAAAATGAGCAGGATAAGTGAATATTTGCAACTGATGTTTTATAAAGCATAAAATTACTTTTTGAATGTTTCTCCCACACGCTTTCGTATTGCTCTTTGAGCTTCAAGAAGGAAAGACATTCCTCTTGATATGCATAATTTAAAGTGATTTTCTATTTCACACACAACCTCGGGTATTTTGTAGGACAATAAAGTATTTCAACACCAAAGCTTCCCAGATCAAAAAATCTGTTCCCATATGTTCCTCTCGCAATCTGACTCAGGAGGAATAACTGCTGCTGAGAATCACTGGTACTCCACAGATCAGCTCTTTTTCCACACACTTTTCGGCTAGAGCTACCTGGATTTTATCCAGAAGATGCAGATTTATCAAAACGAAAGCCTTGGGGCTGTTTGCTCCGATCCATTTATTTTTACAAAATCCCATGAGTGCCACCAGGCATCACTTGGTTTCCCACCAGTTTTCCCCTCTTGGCAGCAAAGGAGGCCAGAAGTCAAGGGGAAGCAGTAGCCCAAACCTGCCAAGTGTTTTGGGATCCTTCAGCTCCTGTTCTTCACCATGAGGTCCAGCAGGATCTCCTAGTCAATGTCTGTTGTGGCAGATAAAACAGGGCTGGGCACTTCAGCATCATCATCTGCCCTGTCTCACGGTTAGCAGTCCACCCTTGGCATGGCTTGGGCATATGTCCATCAACAGGAGCTGGATTTGGTCCCTGCCATGATGCAGAGAACTGCAGGAGATGCCTGGGCTCTCCAGGACCAATTTCTTTGGAGCAGTAAAGCTGCAGCTGGAGTTAAAGACACCTGGTTGTGCAGTTCTGTTCTGATCCTGAACTGAGGCATTTTTCTCTTTCCCTATAGGAAAAGTTTTATGAGCTTTCTCACTTCAAGGTGCATCAAAATGTTTAATATCCATTCCAAGGAGGACACTTCCCCCACCAGTACATCCAGTACACTCCAACCTAGTTTACGTTTTAAGTAACCCTTCCCACTCTCAGCCTTCCTCTGTTATCTGTAGCACAAAGACTCCTTTTCTGTCTCTGTGTCCTCCTACTGACCGCTGCTTTGCTGTGCCAGGGTAAGAGCGTGCAGTAGGGCAGGCCTGCGGTCCTTTGCATTCATTCATGATGTTGTCTTGGAGGCACAGAGGAACCATTTACATCTCATGTTTCTGACTTGCTGCCCCTGACCGGTGCCTTTCTCATAGCGTTTCAGACTCAATGGGCCCTTAACATCTTTAAATAATACATGTGAAATACAAGCCTATAATGACATGACTTTTTATCATGAGAAAGAGATGAAATCCCCATTCTCCTTTGCAGTCTTTTCAGCATCAGCTGGCTGCAGCCTAAAATTCCGTTTCTTCACCCAGTTTCCTCCTCCTCCCTGCCTTTTTATCAGTACTGTTACAAGGGGCCAGTCGCGCCAGCAGCCCCATTAACGCCATCTCTTTGACTCTGTTGCACAGAAAGACAGGCGAAAGTTCTTATTGGAGTGGCCTGGAGCCTCTCTTTCCTGTTTTCCATACCGACTCTGGTTATTTTTGGGAAACGGCAGCTCTCCAACGGGGAAGTGCAGTGCTGGGCTCTCTGGCCTGATGACTCCTACTGGATACCCTACATGACGGTGGTGGCTTTCCTGGTGTACTTCATTCCTCTGATCATTATCAGGTAAGCCTGAACCGCAGTCAGCAAGCCTGTGGTGAAAGCTGTCAAGTGTGCAATCAGCTTAATGCTTTAATTTCTACTCATTCATTATGATTTCATTTCCACACCTGCCTTATAGCTGCTTTGGTTTTTATCACATAATGCACGGGTCGCTGTACTTGCTCTGGGTGTTCTCCATGAGGTATTAATAGCCAGAAACATTTTCTCTGAAAAAAGGACTGAATCTCTAAGTGTGTCCACTTATCTCCACAGCTTCAGCCTTGAAACGTATCTTTATAAATCCAGTATGAATGTCTAGCTATGATAACAAAACAGAATTTTAATAAAAGAACAGGAAATGACACTTAACACTAATTAAACTAAAATTAACTTGAAGTGCTCTCCAGCTTCATAGTACTAGAAGAGTGTTTCTTCACCAGGATCGGCAAGAAATCTCCAAGTGTTTGAAGCTGCCGGCCACTCCTAAAATACGAGCAAATAAAATTCTTCCTGTTTTGTAATGGGAAACCTGAGCTGCAAATATTTGAGACTGACTTGCCCAAAATCACAAAGATGATCTGCAGCAGAATCTATTTTAAACTGAGGTGAACCGATATCCTAGACTGTGCTTAGTGATCAGTGAATTTTATTGCCTCCCTCAGGGGCGCTGCCATTAGCTGCTGTTAAACAAAAACTATCTAGCTGTGAGGAGCTACCAATGCAAAGGAACAGTCAAATTGATGTGGAAGGGGAGTGAGGCTTCTTAACTGCCTTGGAAGGCTGCCAGTGGCAGTAACTTGTTCTCCAAGCCCTTTTCTTTCTTTCCCTTTTAGTTTCTTCCAGTACCAAGGTTACAATAGGATTTCTTGGTGTCCATCTCTTCTTCTTTGTGGTGAAGAAGACTTGCTGGGACTCCTTTTTTACCCCCTAATTTGCTGACACACTGTTTGGGCTGTGAGAGAGGAACTATGTTTGTATGTCCCTTGGACACCTCTCTTGGTCCATCTGCTTTTTCAGCAGGTGATGAGCCATGAGTCTCCGTTAGCTTCCTGCTCATTGGTACCCCAGGTGAGAGTGGGATGGGGAGGCTGATCTTTTCTAGATGATGACAGGACTGGCTACATAAGCTAAATAGTAAAAAGCATGTCATGGTTTTAGTTCCTTTCCAGTTGAGTTGTGCGTTGAAGTTTCTTACTGTTTAATCATGGAGATTAAGTTCTACAGCTTCTAATGGCAACAAGTTTATCTCTGATAGAATCAAAACCAAGTGGTGCTTGAACTCATCTAGCTGACTTTTTGATACGGATTCAACATTGACCAGTATTGCTCCCTAGAGAGAAGGGACAATTTTTATACTTTGCTCATAACACATCAGTTTGCTAAACCTTCCATTTTTGTGCCAGATCGCACAGATATAACAAACAAAATCATGAAAAGTTCTCCTTAGAGAAAGGACATGATAGCAATAGAGGAAAACTTCTCCCAGATTGTCCATTTGCTCTTCCTTCCTAGACAGGATCATTTCTCTTTGTATGTTTTCCTGTATCTTAAAACCAGTCTAGTTTTAAATAAACCAAAAAATAAAAACATGGGTGGGTCTGCAGCCCGGCACTAGCAGCAAAAAGAATAAACACACAGAGAAGAGACAAAAAGTAATTTAACTGTGCAAAAGAAATGGCACTAGAAAACTTTGAGGCTGGCTGTTACTATGAGAGAAGTTTTGTTACGAATTTTCTCAAGTAGCTAGCAATCAGGCCATTCTAGCCAGCATCTTTTTTAGGAAAAGGCCCATAGCCTGTCCAGTTATCAGTCATTCCACAGGTGTGTGAAGCATCTCTTTCACACTCAAACTTACAGATTTGCACGGTTTCTGTTACAGATCAGCCACTCCTTTTTACATGGCATATATACTTGTTTGGCAAGAAAAGGCAAGCTACATAGAAACAAATTTTTCAGAGCTGCTGACATTATGCTTCCTTCCTCCCTGCCAAAGGAAGATATTCAAACCAGATCTGCTCTGGGACTTGCTTTATAGTAAATCCCCAGAAGCAAGAAGGTGATGAAGACATGAGGGAAAGGGAAACTGGCATTACATGAGGTTGCCCTGACAGCTGAGGCATGAATAAAGCATCCTAAATTTTTTGCGGCTTTAAGCTTAAGAAACTTTCACACAAGAAGTTTATGGCAGGACAGGAACTTAAAATATGGGCCTCAGAGCCACAGGGCAGAGCAGTGCCCGTTGCCTGCCCAAACACATTCCTGGTGTCAGTGTACACTAACACAAATGCTTCCATGTCCTTGCCAGCAGAAGTCAAATTCTTGACGGATCCTAAGCGGTACCAGGCACTGGGAGGAGGGAAGGGGGGTGAGCCAGGGAAGGATTTTTTTGTGCCCATTTATTTCTAGTTGTCAGTGATACTATTTTCTTCAGAAGAGAGAGGATTTTCTAAAACCAAATAAAAAGAGGATTACCATCAGGGCAAGGTCAGCAGAGACATTATGAACAAATGTCATGCAGTTTAGAAAGAACTGGCTATTTTTTAAGAACATTTTTTCAAGTTTCAAGCATATAACTGAAGGTTGCAACTTCCCAGCTGATGCATCTGTAAAACATGTGTCAACATAGCCTCAAGGCGTTACATCTATTTCTTTAAAATTTCTTGGCAGTCCAGGAGTTTAAAGCTAATCCACCTAGTGTGGCTGCAGCATATAAATACTCTGGTAAGTAGTTTGCAGCTAAAGAAAGGCAGGAAAGGCTGT